>PNEQ01038324.1:29432-54142 GCA_003012365.1 Medauroidea extradentata | reverse complement strand
AACAAAACCACTAAAGTGGCAATTCTGCTAGGTTCGGCTATATTCGGAACACTTCGGCGAGAAAGCACTGCAATCGTAGCTTCTAACACAGCGTTACGTAGCCAATCCCCTCCCGTGTTCCTTCCGCCCGGCCACCCCTCCAACCCCTTCATTCACCCGAATACTATCGCTGCAACTCTATCCACTAGAAGCGATATTGCAAGCGCTTTTCAACAGCTTGCTTTGGTTGTTTACGAGTTCTTATCTTCCAGTTGACAGTGTTGTAATCCGAGCGGAATTCGTAAAAGATACATCTATCTGCACCAGTCATAGTTAGCTTCTAGTGGAGACAAGGTTACAAGTAAATATTTATTATAATCAGATAACTGTCAGGAAGAGGCCTGGGCAAGCACTGCTTGCCTTGCTTACCCTGACGAGACGCCATTCTGTCTATCCTACGTACTGCGGCCATACATACTGTCTTGTCAGATACACAGTCCGTCACATACAGTATGCCATAATACAGTTTGTCCTACACACAGTTTGTCCTACATAAAGTATGGCTTACATACAAATAAATGTGGGCAGGTCATAGACTTGGTAGAACAGAAAATGTGACCCTTGTTTGCGTGAGTAAACTCAATAATTATTCGAGGATTTTTAATTTTTGTCTCACGTACGTCAGGCTAAACATTTTAATGTAAGTCAGTTTGAAGAATGCTGCTATTGTGTTTGTTGGAAACTTTCTTTAGTAATATTTTACTGGTATTCTGTAGGCCTACTCGACTTTTGGCATAACATTCCAAGACTTAACGTTACGAAAAAAATTATGTTTTCTAGTACTGAATGGTTATGATCATAGTCCCGAAGAACTTTTGGATTCCCAGACATGTAAGATACACTTCGATATGACTGGATTTATTTGCTTGGACATACTTCATTGCGAAATAAATGACTGTCAAAATAAAACTAAAAATAAGACAAGAAATCATAAATAAACAGAGTATGCTTTAGTCATCAGTATACATACACAGCATGAAATTCCAAAACTGGAATCTGGTCGGATAAAACAAGGAACAAAACAGAAAATAAAAGAAAAAACAAAAATATAAAAAAAGAAATGCAACGATGAGACGAAACAAAAAAACAACCATTAAAAGTATGATTACCAGGGTGAAACCAGCCACAGAAGAACTACAAACACACAACTGTGTATATCAGATACCCTGCAAATGCGGCCATATGTACATTGGTGAAACTGGCAGAGCTCTATCAACCCGTATAAAAGAACATAAAAACAATTGCAAAAAAGGCGAAACCCAAAAATCTAGACTGGCCGAACATGCATGGGAAAATAGCCACAAAATCCTTTGGGAAGACTCTAAACCACTTACACAGGAAACTGACAAAATTAAAAGAAAAATTAAAGAATCGGCCTTTATTATTAGCAATAGCAATATTTTCAGTCAACAGAGCATTGAATTAAAAAATATGTGGATCCCATTGATTAAAAGAGAAACAAATTTACAGCACAAAATAAAAACAAACACTCAATCCCCCACAACCAATCAGGAACAATACATGCTGCGCGACCAATCAGGAGACAGCGCGTCTCCCATTGGCTGAGCAGGATAAGGGGCTTTATCCTATTAACCCCATGTTTTTTCCAGTCTCCTCATCAGTCGCACTCGTGTTTCTGAACCCTGTGTGTCTACCTGATGATGGGAACAGATTCCAGTTCCCGAAACGTCGTTTATACTGACTGTTTGGAAAACTACTGTGTTTTATTTCGTCTCATCGTTTGTGTTGTTTGTGGTTTTTTCTGTTTGTGTCCGACACCTTTTGTGTTTTGTTTAGTCTCATCGTTGTGTCGCATGTCAACTTAGGTTTCTTTTTTTATATTTTTGTTATTTCTTTTATTTTCTGTTTTGTTCCTTGTTTTATCTGATCAGATTCCTGTTTTGGAATTTCTTGTTGTGTATGTATCCTGATGACTAAAGCATACTCCGCTTATTTATGTTTTCTTGTCTTATCTTTAGTTTTATTTCGACAGTCATTTATTTGGCAATGGAGTATGTGCAAGCAAATAAATCTAGTCATGCACTCCCATTGCACAGTTCTTTCAAAGATCACACTTCGATATGCTGCAGTAGACTTAATCTGAGCATTGCATGCTTGTTGAGACATATCGGGGGCAATGATTGAGTTCGTCAAGTATTGTTGGTTCTTAATATGCATAGAGGCTTCCAACGAGATGACAAAATCGTGGGACCGCTACGAGAGTTACATTAAACTTACAGGCAGCGAATTTTCTTGGATATATAGTGTGTATGTATTTTCTAGCAACGTCAATTTTTGAGCTATATGCACTTCTATAGATTTACAAGAAAATTAACTGTAAATGTGTAGTATTTATGCACTTAAAACTTGGCACAGCAGCACGTAATTATATAAATTTTATGACAATACAGACTATGATCAAACAATCTACATCCACATGGAAAATATCATGTTTGAGATACCAACTCGCCTCTATTAACCCAACTTACATAACTGAATTTGTTTACCCTTTCATTTGCATTATTTAAATAAATCTAACTGTAACGAAATAAACGTCATAATATGTTTCGGATAACATGACAGCACTAACGTAAAGTAATCAGTAAAATATTACTCCCGGTATTTCTTAAGATTTGAAATTTTGAAATTCAAAAATGATTGTTAGTATGTCCTGCCTATATTTTGTTACAGTTTCCCAATTACTAACGATTAAAATTTTAAATACGTTAAGGTATAAATAATAAATACCAACAATCCCTTGTATTGCATTGCCCAATATTGTATCGATATATAAACGTGCTGATGAAAAATATCGTAACTAATGATGTAGCAGCGCAACGAGTTGCAATTCGCTAATGAATTACTGTTTGCTGTAGTAATTTAAAAATAATAACAGCACGCAATTTTCTGAACTTTCAAAATTGGCGCCATATAAACGGATTTAAAAACCATTTTATTGTTTATCTTCTTCTAGTTCTTCCCAAGTGTAGGAACTCGCAAAACAAGTTCCGTAGACGCGTCAATGTGATTTTCTCCTGAAGACGACAAAATAGTAAGCCTAATAGTTTAGTTAGATATTTATGTTTATAGTATAAGAAAATAAATTGTCTACTGTCTACAGAAATATTCCTGAAGTAAAAATATTTTTAAACAAACAACATCAAGAATTTTACGAGAAACTATAAACGTTGATCAAGACAATATGGATATGAAACATCACGGGTGAGGTGTTAAGAAAACCTAGAGTTTTCTGGAATGGTTTTTATTATTGAAATAAATCTTAGGGACAGACACACGTGTGTATGTACATAGACCTATTTGTATTTATACATATATATTTCTGTATACATAGGCGCTCATATATTTATTCATAATCACATGCAATGTGTATGCGGGCATACACTTTATTTACATTCGTAAATGCGTATGCAGATACATACAAATAAACACAGAAATGCATATATACATTATACGTTTATGTTTACATGCGTTCGTCTAAACATACGGACATGTACAAGCATATTCTAAATTATTGCATACATAAAATATTTCGCGCATACATATATACATGAATGCATGCAATTAGCCTACATAAATACATTTTGTATGTATATATGTATATATATGTATATATATATATATATATATATATATATATATATATATATATATATATATATATCACATAATCTCATACATGTAACCACAAGTCTCTCAATGTTACTCGTTTTTGTTGAACAGTGACAACAAACATTGGCTTGTAAAAGGACATATTTGAGCCATGCAAGAAGCCTTTATTACAAACTATATTCGTTTTTGTAATAAAATTTACTTAATGAAACTCTAACACAGATTGACATACAATGCAGTACGCATCTTAAGCTGGTGGATATAGAAGCACGAAATTGTGTGCAAGAGTTCTTTACATAACGTATATGTTAGCACAAATGTAGGATTTTGGAAAATTCATCCCGTAAAGGGGAATGATAGGTGTTGAATGTTTGAATCGAAGTTCATCATTTATTTAATGCTAGAAATAAGGAGATTGGTGTTTAGGCTTCTGTTCATAAACTAAAGTCAGTTGCGTTTGCACTTTCAGAAGTTCGTCCCCTAAGGGGATAGAATAAGCTAAGGGACGAAAGTTTATATGAAAAGTACATCAATTTTGAGGTTAGAAACGTAGACTTTTGTTCGTCAAAGACAATCAACATGTTCCGAGATCTGAACATTGATCAAATTCGACTTTATCTTTCAACTCCAACTTTTAGACATGGTCGAATGTATGTATGTATCCTTTTCATGAGTCAGGCGTCTTGAGGACGGCAAGATTTTTCTGGCGGTTTCCATGAACTCCTCAAGTCTGTACTCTTAATGTGGTACATCGTGACGTCCTATATTGGTAGTTCTTAGATGTGTGCAGTCGTCCAATTTTTTTTTTCATAGTTACATAGATAGTTCGACAAAGTACTTTAAGTATTTATTTTTTACGCGGAACTAGTTCCACGTCATGACCAAACAGTAAAAACAAGCAGTTTACCCAATAACCAGGGACCCTTGTATTTCACAAAATGAATTCTGCACCACTTAGTTTCACTTCCTTGCTTACGCACCTGCAGCTGCTTCATGGTCAGTAACTACTAGAGTCTGGGGGCTCTGCTCGCAAATCACAGACGTGTATTGACGCAGTAAACATGTTCTGATTGGCACAGCCAAATAAGTGACACCTCTCACACAGACATGCTACCAATACCAGAAAACAGAGCTGCAGGTGTGCACATAAGACATTGCAGCAGTGATGCCAAAATCATTTCGCGAAAATCATGGGTCCCCACAAACTCTTAACAGCTTAGAATGTTGGATGGTGTGTGTTTAAAAACACTGTTGTGTATTTATGCAAAGTAGCACGAGTACAGGAGGAGATCGCAGACAGATAATATGACGTCTAACCCCTCCACACCTTCCTACTCCGCCAAGCAGGACATGTAATATGCAGTAAGTCAAGGTTGCTCGCATCTACAACACAACGTCTGCTCTAGAGCAACAGGATGTGCCGGAAAATTTGCGGCCGCTTGAAAAATTTCTTATCAAAATATTTTCCGTTTTGTGGTAATGACAATGGAAGTGAAGGGGTGGGAAAATTTGCAATATAATTAAAAAAAAAGTCTTCAAATTAACGAGCAGGATCAAACTTTTGTCACGAACAAAGACTTAAAAAAACCACGAAATATTTTAGTGCAACATAGAGTAACACATTTCTATAAAGGTTTGTCTCATTATTCCATTAATTACCTTCTAAAATTGGCGTTGTAAGAATTCGCTGTCTTTCCACTGATTTATTTTTCGTTTTATATTTTGAAACTGCACTATCAGTTTTCAGAAACAATTTAAAAGTATTCACTAAAGCATATACAGTTCAGGATTTGTTTTATATAATTCGCAACGATGACCCATTACATGTTACGCCGTTGTAATAACTACGCTACTGTAAACACAACATTAATAAAAGCGACGATTTATTTGTTGTTGTTAACCGGTGATGTGTGTAAATATTGCCTGTCGTTTTCTGAATTCAAGGTTTGTAAAAAATTCAAAAATTAAACATTTATGTAACCTTATATAGAAATACAAAGTGTACTAGGCAGTTGCTAAAACTCAGCTATCACAATAACTGTAAAATGGGAATATATGTATATTACTTATTAAAACATAGTTCACTTAAAATAAATGAAAACGAAAAGAGCATAATGCAATGATTAAAGATGGTGGCAAACTTCTACACGTATATATCACATGAACATGTTGATGTGCAATCACAGCTTGTACAGGCGGAAACAGTAGTTTAAAAAAATAAAGGCAAATTGGTAGAAATATTGTTAATTAAGTAGTAAAGTAAACGAACAAATTCAATCAGTTACCCGAACGTCAAATTTCATCTTTCAATATCGACAAACCAGGAGATAAGCCTTTGACAATTGCTGTTATTGCATACGTTAAAATTCAGCTGATTGTAATTTAAAATGCAAAGAGAGCGACAAAATACGTGGATATTTGCTGATAGATTATGACTTCTGGCCATACAGTATATTCATATGATTATTATTTACGTTCTCATTAGCCACGAGCCATCACGTGATGTCATTACGTGTGTGAACACTTTAAACGTGAATGGTCCATTTAACTGATCTTTGAATCACTGATCGTCCATGTTCTACGCCGCAGACCACGAAGTAGTCTGCCAACAAAAAACTTCAAACGGAGAGTACAAGTGATTGCAATTTAGTATGCTTATAGATTGCAATAGGAAATTTGCTGGTCTTCACGTATTTGTAGAGACGGGAAATCATAGCATGTTGAACCTGCAAGAATATCTATGTACCCAAGTAGGCTGCCCGTTAACTCAGTGCTACCACGAGACAGAGTCTACATTTACTTATATATATATTATTGGCTCAGCATCCTCCAGGAGCTATCAAATAAGTCAAGCATCATTTAGGGAAGTCTAACTAACGTACTGTTGTTAGGAATTTAGCCAACATCACTACAAGGTGCTCAGCCAATCAGGAGAGTACTTGCCTCTCATTGGCCGAGAGCCCAGTCACTCACACATGCTTTGCCACTATTGGCCGAGCAGCTTAGAGACCATCCAGGCTGTATAAGCCCCAATTTTCTAGATTTTTGTGTGTTTTATTTTTTTTTTCTTGTACGTTTTTCGTTCTTTGTCATTCAGCACAGGTTTTATCAGCAAAACATGAGCAACGGCGTATGTCCACAAACCAATAAATTCTAATTCTAAACTCCCATTGCAACAAACATTTTAAAATCTCAGTTTAGCTTATGTCCAAAATAAAACGCAAACTTGTTAGGTCCTAACGTGTTTATAGAGATACAAATATTTAGCGGATTCAACTGGCATAAGAATAGACTCCTTAGTCCTATACATGCACTGACTGGCCACAGCTGACTATTCACGTGTAGAGGCCCGTACAATTCAACGACAAGCCGGCTGGACTCCTGAGGCATGTTTACTGCAGCTAATTGTTCATTAGTAACTGCTACAGTGAGTCAACAGCTGTACATATGACATGGTAGCTCTGGGGTCAGTGCAGGTCTTCTATTGGTTCACATTCCTCAAGAAAGAATTTCAGCAACAGTGACCCACTCATGAGAGTAATTAACTAGTAAATCTAACGTCTGCTCTGATGAATTCGCAATATTTTCTAATCTGTATTCATTTAGCTTGTTGTAACCTTGTAAGCGAATAGCACGTGATAACGACCATGGTTGAGTTCGAAATGGTTGGCACTCGTACTCATACTAGCTTCCACAATTCCTTGCGTGTTTTGTGCATGCTCTTCATTTGGAACAGCACTTCACTCCTTGCATGCTCCCAAACGTAAATAAACAGTGGCCTCGAGCATATGCATCGAGCATGCATTCCCACATGCTCGCTACACATCCTTGCACTCGCACTCTTACTTGGCAATTTGGAACAACACTCTCTGACGTCAGTTCCGAGCGTGAGTATGTGAGTATGCGTTTTTACCTATTTGGAGCCAAGTCCACTAATTATTTCCTTATTAGTACTGGCTTTCAGTTTTTAAAACAGCTCTCGTCTAGTCACACAAGTGACAGAGTAGTATACGAATGTTTACGTTCAACATAATCTAGTACTAATGCGCGAAATAATCGTGCCTCTATTTAATGTCACCCGGCGAGATTAAGAACCCTGAACTAATTTTAAGTAAATAAATAAATACACACACACACATATATATATATATTCACACATACACACAAAGGGTGGTGCTGAATTCGACCGACAAACCGCGGGAGGTGATTCCTCGGTAAATTATATGCACAAAATTGGCAGGAAACTTTGTGTCTAAAATTAATATTTACGATTAAATAAGTATTTGAAGTTTGAATTTTGAAACGATATTTTCACAAAATATGGGAACATAAATAACTTGGAAGGACAATACTCTGAACATGGCTTTAAGTTGTTAGACTCTTCTAACCCATAGCCAATTCTGGTAAAGAACTTCCATCCTTGTGAAAACAACAGGGGGGTCACCTTCTGCTTACGCTTATTAGAAGTGTTGTTAGTCAGTGTAGTAAATAAAATAGAATTTATCCTGCCTTGAAAATCGGCGTTACCGTCATATTTCATTAAACAAGATTAAGAGGTTTTGTTTATCTGAAACGCGTTACGTTAAGTAGGTTATTTTTGATGTATTTTAATAAATTTGTTTTAAACGTCTGTTTTCAGGGTATCGTGACTCCCGCTACGTTAGCATTACGTATAAGTAGGAAAATAATATCTTCGACTAACATTTATAAGCTGTAGCATATTTATTTTTCAGATAAATTAAACACACTCCATTTTGACGCCTTCTGTATAAATTTGGTTCCTTCAGAAGCAGTTACCTAATAAAACTAAGCGCTAACATGCGTGCATCATATAAAATTTCGTCACATTTCCTTCTTTAGCACGCAAGTAAATCCCTAGGAAGGAGGGGGGGATATTGAGGAGACAGAACCAAACTCAGCTGAATGACGAAAAAAAATCTTGTTCCAAGATTTACAACTTCCATTTAGGTATTTTCATCAGAACGAATTACCTTCGCGCGGATATATACACGTATATATATTTCTTGCCCAGCGCAGTGCTGTGGCGAGCTCTAATCGTATTTCAGCGCGCCCAATGGAGCTGTGGGTAACCGGGTTGGAGTGCCGTTCACCCGCAATTGAAAAGGAGAAGAAGTCCTGGGAGAAATTCGGTTTGAGTCGGATCGTCTGGGAATCTTTTCAGACGACGCAGAGCGGGGCATTTTCGCCGCAGGAGCCGAGCCCTAGCTCGTATTGTAGGCAGACAAAGCTACCTCGCTGACGTGAGTGGGGGTTGAGGGGTTGTCTGGGAGGGGGTGGTGATGGAAGAGGGAAAGGTTTAATCTGCATGTCATCCGGCAACATAGGAGACTCTTTACAACTTCATGAAAGAGGGTTGAGAATGCCTCGTCCCTTCCAAGTCGACCCTTTTGACTCTCTCACGTTCGCACGGTTGATTCTCCCGTCGTCCAACGGGCGAGACCCACCCCTGATTACCGAACCTATTGAAGCCTTTAATTACAACGCTTCCGCACGTGTTTTGTACCTTCTCTTCACCCTCGCTCACGGTCGAATATAACTTCCCCCTTGTCTTCCTCTTCCTCGCATCAACGAGCCCGTAAGGGTGTCCGGCCCAACGTTTTCAGGTGAGAAACTGGCGGAACTATTTTGCTCCACGAGGGAAGATAGCATTTTCCTCCTTCATTGTTAACTCCGTTACCGCCGCAGCTACATTCAAACACAAGTTCTCTGTCGACGAAATGTTTGGCGGCTGAGGTGGAAATTGTAGGATTTCATTGTTTTCCTCCTGCGGTCCTTTATATTTCTGTTCCTTCTCTCGCTCTCTTTACCACCGTCCTCGCTGGAGCACACATTCGCTCCTCAATGGCCGTTTAACTTGAGAGTTGTTCGAAATTTGTGTGTGAGAGTGGCCTGCCGACACGGCCAACACGGTCTTTTGTTCGTCTTGTTCCAAGCTAGAGCGTCTCTCGAGCACCGTTTGTTCAACTCCTCACATATTTCCTCTCGTGTTTAATTCTTTAACTAGTACATTACCACTCTAAATTTCAAAAAGAAACTTCTCTCACACGCTATGTAGACTAACACATACTCTTACAGCATTGTACTAAACCCTTTTGAACAAAATTAATATAACGTTTAAGACATTTTTAAAACAGGACTTGATGTATTACAACTGTACGTTTACCACTGTAATGCACGCTTAATACTCTGATTCAATGAAGATCTTTTGTTACGATCTTCTTCCAATTCCAATTCCAATACGAAATCAACACAGTAGCTCAACACACTGCGAAAATGTGTAGCTAAACCCCGCTTCCAAAAATTCTGTGCCTAACACCTGTTCGCGTAATAAATAAATAAATTAACATTAAATTGGTGTCTTGACAGGTCTAAAAATAAATGCACGAACTGTAGTGTGACGTTCGTGAAATATTAGGAATCAAATGTACAAGTCCAAGGCATGTCTTAGCCGTACATGTCCAAGGCAGCTTCTTGTAACTAGTATATAATAATCCATTGTCACGTTCAATCAATTATAAACAAGGGACACAGTTTTCTAAAGAAAATATATTTAATTATAAATACCACACTTGCATTTCTGCATTAGTTCGAAGTCACGTACAGCGTCTGCTGCATATGTTCGCTACTTGCAATCCGCCCATGTACACTATAAGATAAGAATGTTCATAGATACTATACTTCTTGCAAAATAGGGAAAACAATCCAGCTTGGTGTTGGTACTACCCGGACTGTTCTGTCAAGTTAACAGCCTGCTCTGTACAAGGAAGACAAATGCTTTGCTCCTTCTACGGAACAGATTGTTGTAGGAACCTAAACTGGATCATTGTCCTTCTTTTAACAGATGTACAGTACCTACAACACAACTACCGTTCCAGTGTGCCAAGAAACGGTAACTGAACAGGCTAAACTGACTTTCATGGTGAATTTAGATAGTTTATTCACACCGAGGTTGCTATAGTAAACACAATTATAAGTAGCTGATTGCCTGCAATGTTGGGATGTGTGGTCAAGTTATTCACACGTTTAAGTAATAAAAAATATTACAGTGAATAATGTAGGTTATTTCATTATGTGAATATGATGGTTAAGCTTTTTATGACGCGGGACTCTCTTTTGCGAACGTATTTACCATTGTATTCTTCTTACTTCCAATCTTCAACAAAAAAAAAAAAAATGGTGCTGTCTTAGATAGGTGAGCGATATAATGTAAGTAAGGAATAATTTGCAATAAATATTTCGTCATGCGACTAGAAAACACCATATTAACTTATCTTTGTTCAACTTATGGGTTAACCATTAAAAATTCGCGCCCAAAAATCACAAATTGTTTTACGACATGGAAATATGTATAGTTCCAAGGAAACGCTGTATTAGCATGACTTTTGAACTAAAATGCGTTCGAGTGGAAGATTAACTAATTGAATCATAGTAAACAATTGTAATTGATTCCTAGATTTTAAATCTCCTATATCAAACCTCGATTGTAGATAACACGAACAGCAGCATATTGGTTTTGACTAACATGAAAAGAAATGACTGCACAGTGAATATATTAAAATATATTATTGCAACCAGTGCTAGTAACGCGCGCTTTAAATCTGCGTAGTAATTTTTATTCGAACACTCTGTGTGTGGAGTCCACCTGCTGTTTCTTACCATAAGCTGACTTGAACATACTTACTTTACACATATTACTCTCGAAAAAACGACGCACTGATAAAAATTGAAGCAGTGAAAAACGAACATTTTTGTTGCAGTGCTTTCGTGACATTTGTAGAAATTATTTGCCACTGCCAGTCGGTTAAACGTTGCTGCGGCGGTTGTTAGCCTCCAGAATGCCATGTATTGTTCAGGAACTTGTCTGTCATCACTAGCTGTCATTTTGTACGGATGTTATATTGTTTGACTAGTCAATGTTATTTCTGCCTTTCTACCACTTACTTGAATCGCCTTATAAGTGCTATAATTATATCTATATTCGTTTATCCACAATTCGAAATATGGATAGCGACCTTCGACGTAGGAAGAAACAAGCTTCTGTTGATTCTAGCAAATCATATTTTCTAGGATGCAATTATACCCTCTCTTTAAAATAGAAGCTGCTAAACATTTAATTACAAATACGAATTTGTTTTGTTTTATGGCACACTCACAATAATAGGTTTAGTTAGAACATCTGAACATATGTTTAGTTTTATATAGTAAGTTTATTTTGTTTAACACAAAATAAATATCATCTAATTTATTGCGAGATTCTAACTCTGACTTTTCCTCCGTAGTTTCATCACCATGGCAGTCAAGATGTATTTCATGAAAGATTTAAGACGCACGATATGTTTTATTTACATATAAAAACGTAAAATGTGATGTTTTCTTTTGTATATATTGGCAAGAAAAAATGTGTGGTAGACGCGATGCTGCAAGTAGCGAAATCCGTTATCAACCAATATTTTTTTAATGCTATGTACTAGTTGTGTGTTCGAAGAGAATTAGTTTTAAACAACCAACTGAATCTTCTGTTTACTGACCTGGCAGCTGCTATACCAGAGTATATAGCATGACGTAGCTTTCTTGTGGATGGTCGCTGTATGTCCAGTATATGTGTACTGGCTCCTGCTGCTTGTGACTAGTGACAGTACTGAGACAGTACTAGCGTATCTTGTAAGCGCACAACATACTCCACATGTTACCGTGCACATCACTGCTAGCGTACATTTGCCTTGAAGCAGAGGGTAGAGAGGTATTTTCGTTACAGGCAGTGGTATGTGAACCGGAACCCATATTAAACACAGACTATCGATCCGACGACCCGGATAACACCCCGTAATTAATTGACCTAATATATTTCCGCCTTCCAGGGTTCTATCCTCTCGCCGCTAAACGAAAGTTTGCGCAACTGTACAAGCACTTCCCATCCCCCACATCTTCCATTTCCTTGACTAGAGGCCGGGATGTCGGCAAACTACCCCGCGAAAACAAGACCGACGGAAAGGAGAGGGAAGGAAACAGAACAAGAAAAGTAACCGTTTCTTTCCCCGTGATTGGGGGGGGGGGGGTGTTCCAGGACCCCGTCCTTTATTCACATCAGTCACAGCGGCAACGCCTGGGATTGGGAAGTTGTCCCCGTGGTGAACGAATTAACTCGCATGACGCAAAGGTCGAGAAAAAAGAAAATCTCCCACGAAACAGAATTTAATTAATGTCACTTTGAATGAAGATTTACTGAAGACTGGTTTGTGGGGGAGGGGATTGCGATAGTCGCCATCTTGGGAACAACAAACATGCCGCAAATACACGCTGTTACATTCCCCGCTGTGTTCTGGTACTAATGCAAACACCCGAGCTGAAACATTTCACTTCACGCGGCCCCCAGGAATCCCTACCACTGCACCCCCCACTTACAGAACAAATCATTATTTTCTTTATGGTGGAAAACTACAATTTATGTCGTCGTTTATACTCTTTGGCCCAGGTTGCATATACATCCCTTGGCGCGCTTACCTCGTGCCCATTAGAACGTCACGGAAAACACATATAGAACAACTCGAAGTATCAAGTTAATCCCAATCTTTTAACGAACATTTCTTGGTATCTTGTAACGCTATCTGAACTTCACAACTTGTTGACAGTTTTATTTCGCCAGGTAGCAGGGGGTTCTGTCAATTTTTTTTTATTTTGATGACTGAATATTCACGATACGTGTTTAATTACTTGTGACCCAAGTACGTAACATAGCTACATTGTTCATGATATTCAACATGTTGCGTATTATGCCCTTACTTTCTTTTGCTTTCAAAATTCTACTCCTCCATCTTCGTTTAGCAAGTATGAAGGTTACCATGTACGTACATAGAATGTATAACAAAATTTCTAGCGGACAAAAACATTCATGTCCATGAAAGACATGACAGATAACGTTACTTTTAAACGGTTCTTGGACTGGGGGAAAGTTACAAAAAAAAGAAGTATTGTGAACATACGCCATTGCAGTAAAACCTGTCGGCGCTCTGGTAATACCATCGTGGCCTCTCGGAGAAAATAAGATGATTGGGAAATAAATATGGGCTCCAAACATCTTTCAAATCAGATCATTCCACAGAAACCGTGGTAACAGAAGAAATGTCTGCAATGGCGAATATCCAAATTACTTCTTTGTTTTGTAATGGCAGAGAATGACGAACTGAGAAACACTATTCGCTAGTTTAGTTAATGTTGTTGTAACATAGGAAGATGGCCACACTTTGGAGAACACCAGGTTTATACAAGCCGCCGCTCTGCCTCGCCTTTCTCAACCTAGTCTTTACAGCCGGAATTGCCTGAAAAGCCACAGTGACGATGGGAAGGGAGTGATGGAGACAGTTCCCGCCCCCCTCTATACTATGAACTTCACCCTTCCACTAATAAAGAAACCTGGACCTTCCTCTGTTTCCAGCAGCTACTTACTACTAGTAACTCATGTAACTGGTGAATGTATACACTCCTATCCTGTCGAGATGGTATTTACGGTGTCTACGTCGGGTTTTACTTCTCGCCTCTTATTATAGGCTAAGCTGCAGGTAGGCTTAGGGAGGTAGCACATGGTCCTAATTGCGGCAATGACTCTGCCGCGATGGAAATCTCTCCCTTGTAGTGTATTGGACTCAGCGCTGAGACGCACTTAGGTCCCGTTCCTCCCCTGGACCTTCACCATAACACAGTAGATTAGGGTAAGTTAGGGGGGGAAAAAGCAGTGACGGACATGCCACAATAAAGTGTGTGACTGGTGGTTGTTAAAATAACTCTCTAATAAATGTAAAGCTTCTGAAGCTTCTGAACGCGCCTTCTTTATCTATGTGTCACGTGGCGTGCAAAGATCCAACGAGGCAGGTTTGCTGTGCGTTATGAGTACAGCTGCTGACTATGGCTAAGCATGGCGTGTTCGAATGCTTCCACTGCTAAGTAATGGCTACACACAACACTGAGTTGTCTATGAAACATGTGACCATATAAGGGCAGCTGCACTCTACTGCCAGCAGCAGTTACATTATATACACACCCCGGTGTGACCCACTGGCACAAAGCACAAAGTGTAGTTTGATCAGCAGAGACTGTTTAGAAGACAAGGACAACGGAGCGACTAGGTGACTGAGGGAGTCTGTGGACATAATCATGTTTTAAGGTGGTCACCTACCCCGACTGCTGAGTTTTGTGCAGAGCGATGACCGTTACGAGAATATTTGAAGAATAGCTCAGCATATGTAGGTTACGTCTGCTTAGAAATAGCATTCAAAGAACGTACTCGCGTGCATATCCGTTACAGGTCCTTCACGTATCTCCAAACATTATATTTTACGCTGGCGAAATTGACTTTTTGTCCTTCTATGTATGAAGACCTTGGCGAAGCGCGTACGATAGAATAATTACGCCATGTGACAGTGTCAGAACTGATTGTGTTGTAGAGGCGAGTTGTCAGTGGGAAGTTCAGTGGCTCGCGCCTAGAGACTATAATGAGGCGTGATGTCCGTGTCGTGTCGTTCTTACCACACCCGCTGTTCTGGGCACCGAAAGTGTCAAATACGTTCACTCAGGCGGCCGGCCACTTTTAGGCCACCGGTTCCTATTTATGTTGATTTGTTTCGAGAATTATTTTTAAAATCATTAAAGGTGGAAGAGGTTGTAAAATCGTTACTTTGATGTGTTGAAAAATAGTTTTACTGTGGAAGCTGATTTTTTCTTTAGCGAACGGTTGTGTATTTTTAACTAGGCTAACTATCGACTTTAAAAATGTCTTAGGGCCAACAGTTTATTTTAAACACCTAGGTGTGGCTGTTGTACGATATCTGTTCCGTTTTAGGATTAGAAAAATAATATTCGAAAGTATAGAACTTGTGCTTCTTCAGACTATCAGTAACAACATCTTTAAACACAGTCTGGCCGAAGTTCGTCTTACTCACCGTCTACGCAACGTGCAAAATACTTTCCTGAGAAATAAGACTGTCCTGTTAAAGCTTGTCTGAAATGCTACCTCGAGGCATCAATATGGATATCACCCTGAGTATAGTTTAAACAATTCATCGATTCTTAACGATTTAGTCAAATATTTGATATAAATGGACAGCCCTCTCCATTCTAACCTTCTACTAAAGACTTCGCCGCATAAAAACGGGTGTATTTTTACTTTCGTTGTGCTCTGAGGAGCAGCGAAAATTTTGATCAATATAAGCTAAAAAAAAAAAAAAAAAAAGTCATATTCGATTATAGCCATGACCCTGAGGTAGATTGTGTGTTGTCCATCAAAGCAGATACATAAATAATGCAATTTACGGTTATGTCTAGCTAGGAGTGGTGATGAAGATATTGAATAATCACATAAATTAAATAATTTTAAAAATAAAAGTGAAGTAGACTAAAAATTAAAAAAAAAATAACTATGGCCCATATGATTATTATTTTCTCCTTTACTAATTTGTAGCTACTTTTGTATTAAAATTTGGAATTTTTTTATCGTAGTGTTTTATAAAGTATAACTAACGGTGTTTGTTTATATTATTGGCTCAGTTCTTATTGTTGTTTCTGAAGAGATAAATAATTTCTGAGCATATCTATAGAATTGCATTCTTTTTTTTTTTTTCGGTGAAAAGTTTAATTTTTTATTGAATTGAAAACACGTTTCCTAGTGATATAGTACATTATCAGCGGACAATATTTGCTTGCGAGACCAGGTACTAGGGTCAAGGAAACAATATCTATGCTTGTTATGACGTTCGTTCTTCCTGGTCGCTTCATCTTACATGACGGGAACTTCGACAACAACTGAGCACAACTCTCGCGAGGCTAATAACTCGGCGTCTCCTTTGTTGGCGATAGTTGACGAGGAGGGAGCTGCTCTTGACGAGGTCGCAACTTGAGCAAGTCTTCCTTGGTCGCGAGGATCAGCCGCTACTGAGCCGTGCCGGGAAGTATCGTAACAAGCTGTTCCTAAGTGCCGTAACAAGTACGCTGCAACAAGTGTCGTAACAAGTCTGCCGCAACGAGCGACGACCGCCGCTCGGAGATACACAACCTCGCAGTTCAACCCAACTCCAGCGCCGATTAACAACCTGCAACTTTATAAACTGGATCACCTTCTTCTGCGAAAGAGCATAACTTTGGCGACAGATTCGCAATGCTGGCAGCGGAATGTAAAGCTGCTCGTCATCTCCGAAGTGAAGCAGGGAAGATGGTAGTCATGTTTAGAAGTACGTTAAATTCGAGGATTCGTTTCAGGATCAGCAACAATCCAAACGCATGTGAGTTTTCGTCACTTTACGATTGGACCATTGATTACCAAATACGTCCTTGCATACTTTCAGCCAATAACAAATGTGTAATAAAACATGGAACGAATTACACTTTCTTGTTACAGGCTACTCACAGGTTTAACAGCGAATGAACGGAAAATAGGAGTTGTAATATACATAGGATGGTGGAGTCTAGCTGATAAGTCATTGAATCCACGAATTTCACGTACCACTGGTCATTTTAGTTGACTACCTTGCCTGTCTGTACAGAAGATAAGCTGCTAAGTAGAGAGATAATAAAAACATTGCGTCAAATAGGCCTACATCCACCCTGCCATAAATCCGGACAAGTACCTTACACTACAGCGTACTGGTTGCCCGACAATCTGTGAAGTCCCGAATGTAATGTGTTTTCAGTTTGATTGTTCTTGTATACGAAACTTGACTTGTCATTTCATTTGCGACTTGCATTTGACTTCCAGGACACTGTTCACGAACCGTTTTTGTGCTAACAAATCTTCAGGAAGACTGCATCACATTGTTCAGTAGGTATTTTATTTTATGTTTTAGTTGTTTCCCTAAAAATCACAAACGTAAAATATCCCAAGACCAGTTAAACATTGGTACACTGTGATAGAGCTGACTTTTTTTACTTTAATATATTTGGCTGTGGATCATCCAGTTGGTGTCAACAGAGTTGTGGAAATGACACAAACGCAATTATGTTTGAATCTTTTTTGTGCACAGAGAGTAGACGTATTTTTTTAACAACGAAACTAGCTCAGTACGAATTATTCTTGAAGGACCGTGCATTTTCTATTCCAGAGCTGCTGAAACTTAATCCTCAAAATCATGTCAATTTTAATGAGCAGTATGTGAAACGTATTTTACTCTGAGAAGCTGGATTGTGAATCTGAAAGTGGCAGCGACGTGTTTCTTTGAGGCGGGAAGACTGGAGGGAGATTGATAACCAGACCAGAGGCAGATGGTAGCATGCATGTGTCCGCGAGAGTGTCTGGGCGGAGGTTAAAAGACACTCTTAATATGCAGCTCGCAGTAATTATATCTGCGCAGGTGAGCGAGGAGAGGAGTTAGCAGGAGGCCAGGTACAGGAAGACAAAAGAGCGAGCAAGCGACGTCGCTGAATGACACGTTATTCTGTGCCCGTGCATGTAGCAGGCATACACGCCCTCACAACAGAACCTTCTCTCGCTACCGAGCTCCCTCCAGCTCCGGTCTCGAAAGTTGCGACATATTCAAAGGAAGCGTCGCCTAGGAGACCAGGGTGTAAGAGAAGTGAGGTTAGGAAGAGAGGTATTATAAGGGCGATAACAGCCGCCTGCAACATCGCTGGAGTCATTCAGTCTCGTCCTTACAGTGTCCTCTTCACCTCTCCCAGGTGCTCTCATATCTGCGCTCCAAACACTCGCCCACAAACCTCCCTCTCCCCAAATCTCTCCAGCATACCTCCCCTATCCTCTCACCCTCGAGAGATCCATCCTTGGAAACCCGCCCCGGCACTCAATGTAATTAATTTCTCTTTGACAATGTTCCGGCTCGCGGGGAGAAGAAGGAACATGCGCCTGTAACATCCTGCCGGCAAAAGATTAATCTCCGGAAACAAATAACTGCCTTATCAGACGCGGACACATTCCGCGTTGTCAGAGGCGCGAGTGCTCCAGCATTACCTTTAAGGAATTTACCGTTTTACCATAAACATCGCTCTTTGTCGCCTCTTCACGTGCATAGGTAGCCAAGATAGCATTTGACACAAATATTTTGAGCCATAATAGTCCTCAGAACACAGGCGCTTCTTGATATTTCAATGACTATCTGAATCAGAGACTGCTGACGTATCAAACACGTTCAGATTTAAACTGCATTGTACTACTTCGTTTCGGACAATGAAACACATACGCTCTAAAAAATTTTCTTGTAAAATTCACAAGGATTTTCTTTGTAAAATCATTAGGTTATGAAGTTACAAGAATAAACTTTGTAATTCTACAAAGGAGATCTTTGTACATATACCGACAGTTCCTGCACTGTTAATTATTTTGTAAAATATGACACGGCAATTCTTCGTAGTTGTACAAACATTTGTAAATATTGAAAAAAATGTCCGTGTAAAATTATTAGTTCATAATATTAAAAGGATTTTGTTTGCAAAATAATCTTACAAAAAATTTGTAGCCTACAAAAATCGTAAGTTCGCCGGAAATTACTTACGCAAAGATCACAACTTCTGAAAAGTATTTTTCTGGAATAAAGTGAATGTTTATAAATACGTAATTATATAAGGTACAGTGGTTTAGAGGTAAGATGCGTGGAAGCTAAGCGTGGGGAGACTGGTTCGGAACTTTACACTAGGGATGGGCGGTATTTAACATAACAATTAAAACATCACTGTTATATGGCTATAACAGTTACGCAATAACAGGTTACAGTATAGACGCTGTTAAATAAATAACAGGATAGTTCTAAGCAATGTCCGTAACAAACTGTTGACAAATCAGAAAAGCTTTTCACCTTCCAAGTATTTATATTCGTATCATACATTTTTATACACCTAAGATATGAAAAAAATACACGTGTATAACGAACTAAAATATTTAGTTACGCATTTTTTTTGTCAATATTATAATATATCTTGTGTTTACGAACTGTGGTAACACAGAGACAGACGAGTAACAGTGTTCCCGGATGAAGGCATATGTCTACACGGTACTAGGCTGTTCCACCTCGCACAATTTCTGGAACTGCGTGGGACGGAACTGCCTGTTATTTCAATGAAATCGTATCCATGCTTCAGAGCAATAACAGCCTTTTCATAGTTATCTGTCAACTAGTTACTTATTGTCGGTTCGGTCCTACTTTGCACGCGAGATTTCACTGTTCTCTCGTTACGAGATAGTATCGTATGTCAGGTAGTTATTTCTCGTTCACTTTCAGTTGGAAGGGGTATTTAATAGTGATATTGATATTTCATGTCATTGCATGTAACCGTTTAGCAACAAGTAAGACTGATAACGAACCTTTTTGTGGTCGTATTTTTCTTTAACAGACCAGTCGTGATTGTACGTAGGCTACATAAGTTCTAAATAATAATTGCAACAGAAGTTTAAATACATATTTGGTAACTGGAAACCGCAACAGTTCAATGAGGATGCAGTAACCACCCCCTCAATGGTAACTGTTATTTAAAATGTTCCAAGTCGCCAGTCAGTAAAAATAACAGCAAGTGTTTAGTGAGGACGCTGTATTACCACATGTCCAGGATTAACTGTTATAAAATTAACAGGTTACTGTAACTTGTTACCATGCTGTAACTGGAACACCGTAACACGTTATCAGAAAATAACAGTTTAGCCCATCCCTACTTTACACCTCCCGAGATTAGTTTTTATTTTTTCGAAATAATTTAATGTATACGTCCTTTTTTCAAAGTTATTTGATAAATAAGTTCAGTGTTATTTATGAAGTACAATGAACATTTAATTTTTTTTCCGTATTGAAAGTACAGCTACAAGGCTAGTCCTTATAATTTTACAATCATATACTTTGTATTATATTACAAGGACAACCATTGTAGTTTTACAAGGAATTTCTTATGCAAAACTGGGTTTCCAAGGAATTTCTTTGGAAACTGGGTTTCCAAGTATTTTATTTGTAAAAGTAGAAAACTTTTCTTTCTGTGTGCATAATCATAGATAAAAAGAGTCACGCAACGGTTTAGTAATTTACGAACGCATATACTGAGTAACATACAGAAAAACCCTAAAACAACGCAGTTTAAACTTCCAGTTACTCCGGAGCTTTAGCTGTTTGAGATGATCATATTTCCAGGTCTATATACAAATTGAACGAATACAAATAAATACATTGGAATGGCTTCAAATTGTAAATGATAAATTGAGTTCCGACATATACTTTCAAACACAACATTTAATAGGTAAGATTCGTTCAACCTGGACAACAAAGAAAATGGCATAATTTTAAATATCAATCTAAGTTAGTGAAGAGATTTTGTCAGCACCTGACATCTAGTTCTTTAGCGCTGATGAGGGGTCACATGATGATCAATCTATGTTCTTAGGTTAAATGTTTTGCGGAACTATAAGTTTCAACCAGTCTACATAATATCTCGAAAATTTCTCACAGTTTTCGTTCACAATCTCTTGCTAGTAAGCTAGGTACATTTAAAATAGCCACATTTAATAACATTAATTGCTCCAAACAACAGACTACAGACTATCTGTCAGAAGAAGAGATCGGCTTTAAAATATGTCACACAACTGCTACCATAAACATTTCAAAAAAGTAAACATCTTTGAATGAATTTACATCCAAAACTGAAATGTTACAGTGGGTACAAAGGGGAATTTAAAGAACACAGAAAATACTTATACACCTACAATACACAACTAACTGGCCGCTGCCGCCACAACAAACCGCATCGGGACAGAAGCTAGTTTAAAAGAACTATAACCTACAGGAGTGAAACTATCGAGGTCCTAAGACTCTTTAATCTCAGTACCAGACTGCTCGATGAAGAGGGAACAAATAGCGTGCCTAGCTGCAAGCCCTGTCCAGAAGACAGATACGTCCAGAAGCATGCAGGAAGGCGACAACGAGAGTCAGGGAGGAGAGGGTGCAAGGAGTAAGGAATCAACGATTACACAAGACATTGTTGCATGGACTTTCTCAGTCCGTCAAAGATCACTGAGAGGCAAAGTAACTCGCCGCCTCAAACGCCACTGGACACACACAGCACTAGGCGGTGTAAACCAAGAACAATTATCGTTTACCTTGCTATAATGATACTTAAGTTCGGGGACCCGTCGTTTCGACCAGAAGGCCTGTAATGTAAACACACCGCTTATAGGTACAATTCACACCAGAATATACAAGGAAGTTTTTAAATTTGTAGGATAAACGCTTGTAGGCAAAACTCCTGCAGAGCATAGTTGCGTCTAGTTTGATTGTCTTGTTTCTTTTTCTTAAATCAAAACGACTTAAGTTTTGACAAAATGGGACAAACACATGTATTCACATACATACTATAATTCACCCCGAAGTTTGATCGTAAAATCATTATGAAAACTTACGTTTAAAAATGTAATATTTTACTTTAGTAACAATTTATGAGTTGCCTATACTGGTGATATACTGTTAACGCTGCTGTATGAATACTCTGGCTTTCGAAACAGAAGGGCTTAAAAAATTAATTTGTCCATAAGTTATAGTCCATTTTTGCATGATGTCTGTGTTATGCTGATGAAACGTGGTGGATATGAGACTGGTGGGTGGCTGAAGGTACAGAAATGTCGCATTTGCTGCGTTTCAGTAAATACCAATACACACCTGATCCATTTGTTGACCATTTATGGGTAGTTGTTGGTGTTTTATTCATAGTGTTTACCTTTTATAGAACTCATCTGAACTATGTAAGGCTAGGCTGTGTCCCATTAGATATAGGTTATTGATATTTCGTTTCATGAGTTCACCACTTTGGGCTTTCTGATAATTTCTGCTTCTTAACGTCCTATTGGACCACACTAGTCCAGATACAGGTTAGTGTTCAACAACTATTAACTTACTGTTTGTCAGTCAGATAACGAGGTTCTAATAAACGCAAAATAAATCATGTAAGTACATTGATTAAGTTTAGTTATCAAGCGTTGAAAATTATATGTATTATGCTCGCCTCCTTCAACCACGTACTTATGAAAACGGTTTCTTAATACTTCGTAATAAAAACTTTATTGTATCACTTTTATTCTGAGACATCGTATTGCTATACTTGTAAATACAAAACGTTAGAAAAAAATATGAACACATGTTTTGATAATCTCCGCAACCATAATTGTTTATCTCATGTGATGACAAAAAATAAGAATGTAATTTCTGTAATTATTTGTTAAATACAGCGAAGATTTAAAATTATTGAAATGTGTTGTAAACGATGTTGATTGTCTTACGTTAACAAATAAAACAATAAATTACGAATTTTTTAAAAGTATAATATATCAGAATACCATTATTATTACAACAAATTTTAATCTGTGTTAAAAAAAAAAACGTTTGCTAGTGTTTCTTCCCGAGAGCGATTGACTACAAAGATGATTGGATTGTAATTAGTTGTGAAGGTGCATATTTAATTTATTTATAAGTTATGCAGGTATTTTCCTTACACTTGCGGAAATCCGTCTCCATAGTAGCTTAACTCGCACTACGTGTCTGGTGGAAGCCAGGAACACTTCCGTGACACACAATACCTAGGCTATAATAGCAATGAAGGTATCGGCTTCTGCTACGGCGTGAATGTGACGGTTATAAGTACTGTTCTCTTCTTGCTAGAAGGGAAGAGAGAGGGTTGGT
Organism: Medauroidea extradentata; assembly: GCA_003012365.1. Lineage (NCBI taxonomy): Eukaryota > Metazoa > Arthropoda > Insecta > Phasmatodea > Phasmatidae > Medauroidea > Medauroidea extradentata. The sequence goes on along the minus strand of PNEQ01038324.1, from coordinate 30,812 downwards.
GAAGTGTGCCCACCAAGCCGATCCGAATCCGATTTCCAAAGGATCTGACTCAAGTTTCCGCATGAGGGATTCGTGTCTGACGATGCCGTTGGTCAGAAGGTTGTCTCGGGAGTATCCAGTTCCTCCCGCCCTTTATTCTGGCGCTGCTCGATACTTACAGCAAATCGTCTCTGAAAACCTTGATGTTTAGTGCTAAAGAAAATCCCTTCATTTCGCTCCAATTTGTTATAGCTAATATCTCTAACCAACAACGATGTCCAGTGTTCGTGTACCGTATCTCTTTAGCTAACAGATAACAATCCTTCTGCAATGTTCATACGGTATATCTCTCTCATAGTTAAACAGTAATGAAATCAACAAATAAGAAATTTTCTAGTTAAATATACGTATTTTGAAGTATGCTTTAATTAAAATACCAGCAGCTATAGTGACAAACAGTATCGTAATTAGTAATAAAATATTTTACATTATTTTAACTAAAGTATAAAATTTGTTGGCTACGAAATTATAAAAAAACCACCTAATTACAAACAGTGTAAATTAATAAATTTATTCATATACGTACGTGTGTTTTAACGTTAATAGGAAAACACCACTCACACATTGATAGGCGTCGACGTTATTTATCTGTGGCGGTAAGGGAACTCCTGCTGTTTTCAGTTTTATTTAGTCTGCTCGTTACTGAACAGGTTTGCTTATACCTTTTACCACGTCTCCATTAAATGGTACTTTTATAGCTACAGTTACTTCACTTGGGTTCAGGTATATCCGGCTGTAACAAGTCACGGGCTGGAGTAAGTAATTTAACACATATTATATGTGGCTGCAGTGTTTCCACCAACGTAAGTATGCCTTTAACACTATCGTTGATTTTGAAGTTTTACAATCCTTCACGGTAAATTTACCAGTCATATTTGTAGAATAACCAGGCCTCTGAATCAATATTTGTAAATGATGCCAGTTTCAAATAACATATGCAGTCAGATAAAAGTTGATGGTCACATGACCTAATTTTACAAGCGGAAGATGTAAAAATAAGTTTTTTTTATAATTTAATTAATGTCCTTCAATACTGTTTAGGTGTAACTATACATTACGCTTTTACAGAACTTCCAATCAATTAAAAGATTTTCGAGTATCTACTGGGATTCGAACCTACGACCTATATCAAACCAGAGGCCTAACCACGAAACCATACGCCCAACTTGAAATTTTAAGTGCTACCTGTGGATTATAGAGTATTAAACTTTGTTGTTGACAATTTAGTGATGAGTGATATATCTACACCAGCGTTCACAACTGAAATCATACCTGAACATTAACACTTTTTTTTTTTTTTTTTTTTTTTTTTTTTTTTTTTTTTTTTTTTTTTTTTTTTTT
>PNEQ01038324.1:0-29332 GCA_003012365.1 Medauroidea extradentata | reverse complement strand
AAAATGATAATGGCAATTTTAAATAATTTTTACGACATATGTTACGTTAAACTATTGTTACCAAGAACATATTTTTAATTTATAAAAAAATTTTTGGTAGCTTGTCACCTCACAATTATGACAGGTGTCATCATTTAGCCGGTTTTTTGTCTAACCTTGTAACAGATATTTCTACACCCATATTTATATGCCATTGCATTATTACTTAGCCCAAAATCACAATATGCCTACAGCTGTCATGAACACTTTAAATAAATAGATATATAAATAAATATAGTATGAACATTATAACTCAAACTTAAATATTTTAGCCATTGTTTATGTAGATACGCATTTATTTCAAACACAAGATAGAATATTTTGTGGTATGATAAAGTGTTTTTTACATAATCATTGTAGTTTCATTTACAACTTACGGAGAGAATGTGAAAATGTCACAGAAGTTTCCTCTTATTCATTATTTTTTCATTAAAGCTGTGAAATTACTCTTCATAACATCTAAGATCTAACCGGTATGATAGAGTTTAAACAATAATAACAACGCAAAAGAAACTAAACCATAAGAAAATTAACTCTATTATTTGTTTTGTCTACTAAGATAACGCAAATTTACATAATTATTGTAACTGGAAAATAACTCATAATAACTACTCAAATTTAAGAGACATGAATGTGTTTCAACCATGGTACTACTGTAAAAATACTACGCCAATTGAAGAAATGACACAACGTTGATATACGTTTTACACAAACTCGAAAATATACAATTTAAAATGTACATGTTTGTTTCTTAAGGTGCAGATTCCGCATATTTTTTTCAATAGGAACGTTTAGTCGCAAAACATTTCTGTAAATTTTTGTCTAAAATTTCACACAGTAGTTGTTATTTAAAAGTACACATACAAAAATGTAAAATTACCCAACAAATGTATGTGTTATTTTACACTATTTACAATTTCTGTGACAATTAACATTACAGCAAGTGTACTAAATGATGCTTCTTTCAGGCACAAATAATCCCGATAAAACAATTTTATCAGAAAATAAATAGTAAATAAAGTGGTTAAATGGGAAAGTACACGGCAGTGTACATGTCATGCCATTTTACGAGACATGTGTTTATAAGAAAATTATCGATCCCAAATATGTTCGATCTCGGCAGTATGTGATAATGAGCTATCCGCAGTGCGAGAAGATTTGGGTTCAATGATTTAGCAGTATTTTTTAGCGTTTTGGCAAACATCCCACATAGGCAACAAAATAAAATCAAGAAAAAATTAATTTTGTTTCAGCAAAAACACAAACAAATTACTTCGTCATGCAAGCAAATTTTTTTAAATACAAAAGTTTCTCATAGTGTGTGTAGTTGTGTGCGTTTGTGTGTGTGAGAGCGAGAGAGTGTATTGGTGTGTGTGTGTGTGCATTTCTGAGTAACTGCCTATAATTACTTCGCTGTCAACGAGGCGGAAAAGTCATATAAAATAATGATACTTAGTTTTCAAACTTGCACTACTTTATAACTTAGAATTCAAAAACAAGGAATAAATAAAACTTGACTGTAAATTTTTATTCTTCACATTCATAATTATAACGACAAAAGAAATATGTACGTATTTGATGGTTGATGATCACTGCGTTACAATTCGCAGACCCGAGATAAAGAGGTAGTCAATATCAGAACAAAATAAGACAGTGTTATCTAAGTTCATATATTTAATGGTCGGCGATTTCTATGTTTCTGAAGCGAGGGCACACTTGTATACATCACTTACTGGTTTATTAGAGAAATGTCTGAGAGATGGTCACCAGGCGGACAGACGGCAGCATCTAGAACGGACTTCAACAAACTTTGAACCAACTTACGACCAAGTTGTCCACTGCTGTCCAAGAAATACCTCCGGTGGCTGTGGGGACGAAGAAAAACGATCGTTGGCTTCCTTTCCATTTGGCCGTGGTATCGGCGCGGCGGGCGTTGGGAGAATGCTTCATGCATATGCATGACCTACGCTCGCTAAACACGGCAGCAGTCGCCTTCATCGCATTTCAATTGCAGATTCGTAGCTCTCTCAACTCCCAGCCCTCCTCCCCCAATACTTCCCGAAATTCCCGCACCACTTTACTTCCCAGCTTTACCAAACAAAACTCGCTACTGGTCCGAGAGTAAATCACAACGCTCTACCATTTCCTCGGGGGCAAAATTTGTCCTATTAGCATGCTGCGCGTCGGTTGTTAAGGTGAAACACTTACTAACACAACTATCTCAGTTTAGTTTTGCTCCGTATTTTTGTACGTAATTTTTGTAAATGTAAATACAGTCTGTTTGTAAAAATTTCAAAGTACACATTCGCATTTTTATAAACCCTAGAAATAATATAACGTTTTCATTAATTATGTTAATTTTCTTAAAAATTTTCTTTGTTAGAAATTTTAGGAAAACATTGTAGTCAACCACCGCCCCTGGACTTCAGCTCGAAACTTAACTCTCTCTCTTGATTTGAGATAATCGTCAGTATGTATCGCATGCATTTTCTGGGAATCTTCCCCGGCGACCAGGCGAAGTTTATAAGACCAAATCTCGAATATTCTTACATTAAAAACATATACGTTTGTTGTTACATGTTTCTGAACCACAGCTATATACCGTGTATACAGACAGCTTTGATCGTGTACTATCATAAGGCATCGTAGCATCGTCTAAGATATACCTACTGCAAATCCATCTTAAGGTGTCCGCCTACCCGAGCAGACGCGCGGTGTGGAGAGCTTCGGCGGATGCCAGTTGCTTCCCAAACAACGTACATGAAAGATGTCTGCTTTGTTGCGTTACAGGCGTCTATACCCTTTTCATGAGGTATTCCAGCTTGTTTGTCTCGCAGCCGAAATTGGCGACATTTTTTGCGACCCTTTTTAGGTATGATAATATTAGTTCATAATATTAAACAGGTACAATCGTATGCAAAACAACTTTACCTCAAAAATTATGTGATGAAACAATAGAGTCGCCAATGAGTGTCTAACGAAGGCCAGATATCGGCGATAAGACTGCACACTGTTCTTTGACTTGCACCTAGAGGCTAGGATCAGTATAATATGCGTACTGTGTCGCCCCTAGATCTCTGCACTTATTGGACTATATCGAGCCAGCTAAGTCTATCCAGGTGGCCGCCTTAAATATTTTTTTCAGTAGAATGTCAAAGGCTCTAGGGCACGCTGTGTTTGAAGGGTCAAAGTTGGAAAGGCATTGGTGGAAATGAAATGTTCAGCAATTAAGATGTACATTTTCATACGTAAAAAAATTGGGAATGGAATGATGCCTCACTTCTGTTACCAACGGGCCTGGTAGATAAGTGAACACTCTACAAATTTACATAAAATTGTATGAAACTTTATATTAAATGTCGAGCAACAGATATTATCTATCCTCTTTATGTTTTTCGGAAGTTAAATGTTTGGTATTTTAGGGACGCGCATATTCGTTGCAGACCACTGTGTGACGACCGCGTCAAATGCCTATCATAAATGAAAGTGAAGAATTTGTGTGCAATTAGAACTTTTTTTTAAGCTGGCGGACGATTTTAACTCTATTTTGGATTTTGATGATAATGATGATAATGATGTTGATGGTTACAATGTTTATGATGTTGATGATTATAATTATTATTACTACCTATGTGAAAAATTTCGATTGTAATCGGATGACTACCTGGTGGTAATTTTTAACCATTTTATCAATAACTTCCCAAAACCCTCTTGAACTTTCTTATCTTCTCCACCGTCACCAACAATTGTTCACTTGAATAGTGTGGTATAAATTGTGCCTTAAGTCTCGTCAACAGCCAGGTCGTTAGAGACGGCGACACACAACTTGCTACAATGACAGGAGTTAAGGGAGGAGTCGGCCATGGCCTTTGTTACGGAACTACCGCAGCATTCCCCTGGAGCGATTTCATGTGACAATGGAAAACTGATATCAGTATAACCGAGGGCAGGGATCGAACCCGGGTCCTCCCGATTGCGAGTACAACGTGTTACCGCCGCGCCATCTCGCTCGTTAAACACTTGTTGAAAATATCACCGTTTTATACTTCTTAACATATTTTAGGAATCAGAACAGCACGTGATTCTTCGAAATATATTTCGCTTGAAAGAATTTTAACTTCTCCAATCGAAATAATATAAATGGCCAGCAAGGGAATTAACGGTGTTGTGGCTATAAGTTGGCCAAATCCCAAATATACGTGAATCACTATTGCTGGGTCCGTTGTGGAATGTTTAGTGGCCATAATTTGTCTGCGTCTGTCATCATAGTGCAATATCTGTCAATGGCACCCCATCGCTGGCATAAAAAAACAAAACACGACTCTAGCCCGAATGTTAAGACGATCTTCCTGCTATCGGTCGTGCAATCAAATAAACTTCAGAATTCATCAACTACACACTGCAATACAACTAAAGCCATACTATGTGTTTTAATATCTTACAATTATTAGCCTAATGGCAATCATCATTCAGCTACTTTGCTATAGAGAGCTCATTAAAGGCATTTTTCTCAAATTTTAAGTGTAATTTTCAATTCCCTATGTAAGTAGTCAGCTTAAGCGACACCAGTACAACACCACACATTATGAAAATTTTCCTGCGTGAGAATGGTTTCATTTAATTTACGATGTACAAACACAGTTTAAATTATATTTTGATTGACCTCTAACAGAGGCGTACGGTGCCATTCGAAAATGTGTCGATTGTAAATTCCCCACTTGCGTAGCCAAGAGATAGACGTAATACATTTCTTTACATAGTAACACTTGGTTCGAATTCTCCCAAGTTTTTTCAAATAAACCAAGGTACAAAAATAAAATCAGCACAGATCAGAAAGAGCATGCAGACATCCTGCCTCCTGAATTAGTCTATGCAAGCCCAGTCTTCGGTGGGTAGAAACAACGAACGTGAGGGTGCAAACAGGTCATCAATCTCCCATGCGGCATGATAGAAGGCAACTAACTAGCGATACCAGTGTAGTGTATAAGTAGTCGGCGAGTTCTCAGGAAGCAAGGCGAAGTTGGAAGTCACTGGTTCAACGCTCTCATCACTTATTGTTTATTAACTTATTGTTTCTTCCTCGGACGAGTGCACTTCACTGAGAACTGAAGAATGTCATTCCAAAAACAGTATTCAAAACATTATATTTTTTTCGTGAAAGGTTACGCGGTGGTGTAATGGTCAGGCAACTAGCTCCCTAGAAAACGACCCTTGTCGTTCCCAACTTTCACAAATTGGAAATACGGCAAAGTTTGCCGTTTATTGGCTGTTTCACTTTCTTCAATCCTGTTTACCGCAATGTAGTATTGCTTGATTGTCCCACGAATACCTCATGTAATCATCTCCAGCGTTGTTAAGATATGTCTATAATCTCTTCACTCCAGGTTGTTGGAACCAAGAATTATATCACTGCAGGTGAAGCTATGATCCCCAAGTACATTCACAATCACATGTTAATATACACATAGTGATACAAAGAAACTTCCCAACACAACTGTCATGCACAAAGATCGTTTAGACATAGTTGTGCAATAGGGAACCAACTTCTGTGAGTTTTAATAGAGCTTGGTTGCCTGTTGCATTACTAAGTTCATTTGACATGGTGCAGAAAAATGAGCTGAACTAGTATACTATTAAATAACGGCGCGCTATAATTATATTTAAATCAAGCCCCTTCTGCTTTTTGCCCCTTTCGGGGGGATCCCGGTTGCATATATACCGTTGAGCAACGTTGTTTCTTCGCGTTGAAGACTCCTTGCCGGAATAAAAACACTGGCGTCGATACGGAAGTTGTGGCGACGCGAAGCCCCGGGCAGAGGGCAGAACGGGGTTGTTGCGATAACGCAGTGATGAATCCCTGCGCGGCATCTGAATAAACGGGTGAGGCGAACGAGTAAGGGATGGGAGACGGCACGAGGATATATATGTTAGTATCGTGAAGTGGTTACTGCAAGGAGGCCTGGAGGTTTCAAAGAGGCGACGAGGCACCCCCTAAACAAGTCGGATCGGCGTGAAATATTGTTTCGGTGAAGAAGAAGAGGCTGTGGCTCTTATTCTGCCCGTACGGTATTATGAAATTCCGCGAAAATAAATCTACGAGAAGAAGCCCGGAACGGGGCTTGTGAAGATGAAAAAGAGGTTGTATGTGGGCGGCGGGGAGGATGGACAGATAAAGGTTGAGGAGGGGTGGCGAGAAATAAGGGAGGATTTTTTCGTACCTCGAGGGAGAAGTGTTCTCGGGTTTCGAGGTTGAAGAGAGTTTGCGTTCCGTGGACTTCGCTGTATTGAACGACGGGGCATCCTAAACGTCTTTAGACAAGAAGGCTTACTTCTTGACTGTCATCCTTAACAATTCACTGTTGTTAGCCTACTTTCATAATGAATGGTAGGCTTATGAGATCACTTTCCTGTGTCTGTGAGTATGTGGGTGGTGCATATCTGCGTGTCTGTGTTGGTTTGCGATAACATTCTCTGTATAATTTAGGATTAACACATAGTATTTATAATTGTCTATTATGTTAGGGTATTATTTTTAAAAATTTCAGCCATTTAAAAATTTGTGGTACCATTATTATATATTGCCAAACTATGTCATATTTGTATTTTAATAGTTCACTGTCCAAACATTTAATTAAGAAAATAATGCTACACGGTTTTAATGTTGAAAGATATCACAATTGAATTAAATACAACATTTAAGTAATAAGTTAGGAAATATTTGCCTAATTAAACTAACTTTAATTTATAGTAATTATTTGTCATTACAGCGCAGAATTCAGTAATTTGCACTGTCGTGAATAGTCATTTTCAAAGAAAGCTCAAACTAAATACATGACAAATTTACTGTACAGTTTTAGGAACTAGTCAACCAATCACAATTACATTTTACACAGTCATTCAAGCTGACTGTGTACTTACTAGAACTCTATTTCGAAGGATATAGTTACGTTATATTTAATGTCATATTTTGTTAAATATATCATTTACAGTTAATACATCATCCAATTATTGAATTCTGTGTGCTGAAGTTTATTGCTGTAGGTCCACAAATTTTAAGATAGCGTAACATGAATAAATAATGATTGTATCTCACATTCCAAGAGCCACTGAATTTATTTAAATCAAATTTTATATTTTAACGGTATGTAATGAAGTATTGTGTAAATTAGGATACTTTGTTGTGGGCCTAAATATTGATAAGATGGCACTACATAAGTAAATAAAAATTTTACCTCAAATCCTTGGATCATCTGGTTCAAATGAAATCGATCTAAACTACTTTAGGTATATATAATTGTATTTCTGACATTTTGAAAGATGGTGTTATTATAATTTACGATGATTACGTCCAGTTTTCGGAAATTGTAGGCCCCTTTCACAACATATTTCTTAATCTTATCTGATAATAATTTCTGCATTGCATTTATAAAGGTTTAATATTATAAATATACTACCTGTATCTTTGCGGCTTCGCCCGCGTGTACTATAGAAAAGACTAAGTAACTTTTAATTACGTATTAATTCATGGTGTTACTATATTCTCTGTAAATCTTTAAATCAACAATTACAAACAGCTATATCCAGTCCACTTCGCTGAGCATACTTTAATTGTAGAACACTTTTATTTTTAATTCATCTTTATTTCTCTATAAAATATGTATCTGCCCGGCTGCGGCTTTGCCCACGTGAAATTATGTAATGTAAACAGTAACTCCGGATAATATATATTATGAAGGCATTTAACAGCTAGCGTGAAGTATACTCTTACAGTTGCAAGAGTATTTCAATGAACAATACTCTGGTCATTAATTACCAAGAGCCATAGAACACTATGAAAATGTACGTACATAAATCTGAGGGATTTTCAAACAAAAATATTTAATAGTTTGCTTAGATTCATTGCTCAAACTCAAAATGTATGAAGAGTGTATAAAAAGCACATTTTAAAAATTTCAAAAAAGATTCAAAAACATATTACGCAGGTACATATCAAGTTACAATCCAAATGGTTACTACGCGCAAATAAATAGACATCAAAATAATTTATAAAACTACACCAATTATTATACCCTGAAAGTTATTAAAGACAGTGCACACACACACATTTGACCTTTATGAAAATATACAATGATCCTTCAAAATCACACACGTAAATACGTTTGATTAACCAATACATTTAAATTAAACGTTAACGTCAAGCAAGGATATATCAACGTTTCTGAGTTGAACATCATAATCGACATGATGAATATAACAAATCATTACAGGAAATTCCTGATTTCTCACATAAGCGTGTTTCAGTATACATTATCTAAAATTGAGAATATACTTGACGTATATCAAATGACGCGTCAGCGAGCTCCAACCTGGACAGTCAAAAATCACTATCATAAAACTGAAATGATAAAAAAAAAAGACTAGATTCAGGAAAACTACAGACATCAAAGATGATGTACGCGCGGCGCCATACACTCTACCAATTCAACACGAAAATTTACAAATACTAAAAACGTAGCTACAAGTTAAACATTTCTGAGCAAATTTAAATTTAAATCCAAAAACGTAATTTTTTACAAGACGGCAGCCGAAAGAACAATTTTTAAATAAAAACAAAGATTTTAAAATGTAACTAAATTCACATGACGGCAGCCGCCGTACTGACATGGGGAACAAGTTCCCAACAAAACAGCTAACTGGAGCTACAAGACACTTTTGACCTGATCCTGAGCTGACGAAGAAGTAAACGCTAAGGCCACGCAAGCACACCAGGAAGAGGCTTGGCCAGGGCCTCAGCAAACTGCACATGTGCGAGGAAGAGTAGAAGGGGAAACATAGAACACAAGCATATTAGAAGAAAAGCATAGAGATCGCGAGTTGAGCCAGAAGCTTAAGTTCCATAAAGTCCCGCCACGCGCCACCGTCGCCACACTGAGCACCAGACGGTGCAAGCGTGCTCTATAACAGTGAACTATAAATTGTCTTAGCTCAATGTAAAGAGCGCGCGCAATATGCTCGTATGATGTCATAGTAATTATCATCGCAAAGTCTTGCACGGGATACGAACCCGTTACCCCACCCCTACTACACCAAAAACTTTATACAATACCTGAGTGAATGCTTAAGGGCAGGCCGTGATAATTCTTTCGTATGAACAGGCTACAGTCCAAAGAGGTTTTATTTATGAGTAGGTTGGCAAAAAGAAACAACTGTTGAATTATTTCTCCATGATCATTCTCTTTTTTCGGGAGACTGTAACAATTTAATGCTTTTCACATCCTTAGTTTTCGAATTTCATAAAATCCTGAATTCGATTTGTAGATATTTACATAAGCTTCATGCTTATCAAAAAATTACCTCGATATCTCAACGGGTATAAGCGGTACACATGATTATTTGAAAACAGAAAATTTTAATTTTTTAACAGCTTTCAAGGACGAATTTCGAAAAATTCTAAAAACTGTTTTTAGATATTTACTTAAGCGTCATTTTAAAGAAAAAAATCATCTCACTATCTGAAATGGTTTAGGAGAAATCACGGATTAATGAAAAACACATTTTACGGCTTTTCAACCCCTTAATTTTCGAATTTTACAAAATTGAAATATTCAGAAATATACATTTGTTTCGCAATATTTTTAAGTTTAAAAAATTATGATTGCTTTTCTGGTTAATGAGATATCAGGGATTCTTTGAAAACACATTTACCCCTCTTTACCCCTTAATTATCGAATTTCGAAAAATCCATTCTTTGCTGTTACTACGGGGCAAGGGGAAGCTTCCCTCAGAATTTCATGGTCCTAGGTCCAACGGTTTGGGCTGTGCGTTGATGAGTAAGTGAGTGATTGAGTGAGTGTGTGATTCAGGACACTTCATTTTATATATTATGATTATAAATTTACGATTTTGCGAGGCAACGCCTCACCAATAAACAAATATAGTTGGTCGTTTCTCGAGTACTTCTTCATTATTTCCTGATAAAATTTAGTCGCCATGTGGCTACAATACCACAGACAAATATTTTCTGAATAGCAACCATATTATCTTTTTTTGGTTATATTGTATAATACACCATACCTATAATACCGCGAGACTAATTTCAACTAAATTTGGTTTGTTAATAACATTTGTCATTGAAATCAACTCTGGTAAATCATAGCCTCCGGTTTCCAAGAGATCATTTGATTAAATAAAACTGTCTTTACAAAACATTTCGGAAGTTGCTCCACTCTTTTCTGCCAAATTGCGCACGTATGCAGTGCTGTATTAAGTAATAATTACATATTTTGTGTGGTATCAACTCGTCCATTGTGAATGCGATTTACCACTTCCATCCTTATCTTCATGGCAGGCAGTATGTACGGATCATGCTTCATTAAGATGGTTGCAAAATTTCAAGAATCCAGAATGACAAACAGCATACTGAATGGAAATGGCCGATGTTTATTTATTGTTAAACATAATTATATACCATAAGTTAAACCCTAATTAATATGTAAAAAAAGTATCACAGTTTTGTATCTGTAGTTCCTTTAGCATTTTAAAATATACTTTTTAGTGAGAAAAATACACTTAAACTTCATTATTCCGAAATTTCTTCAACGAATACCTAGTCTGCAAGTAATATGTTGCTATGGAACATATTGGCTTTATTGGTTTTAAATGAGAAGAAATTTATTTCAAAATAGGCGGTCGTATTTGTATTTTAGATAACATTACATTCTATTGCATAAAATGTAAACAATTTCAACCACACTCGGTATGAATAATCTCGGTTACACACCATCAGTTAAATTAACACGCAATTTTTTTGGCTACCGTTTCGACCGGCAGCCCTTCATGTATTTATAAAACTTGTACTTCATTACACGAAAATTACTGAATTGTGTCCTGCCAAATTTGAATGAAACTATTGACGTTTAAATCTTGTTAAAATAATCTCACCGGTTATGAGTATTTAAGCCATGTCAACATTAATAGTTTGTTAGAACTTCACAGAAATTATTTACATCAATAATGAGGAATGTGCATCTACATAGAGATCAATTACTAATTTTTATTCTATTGGTTTTTATTCTCAACGATCTACTGTACATCATTTACACAACTCTGCTAAGATTGGAATATGAAGGGAGGTGCCCAAGTGGACCATGCTAACCCACCCACTCCACCAAGTAGCTTTACCTTGAAATATGTAACGGATTTTAAAATTAAGTAAAGGATGATCGATAGACATCCCATGATATCGAATTATATTTACATATTAGGCATGTTGCAGTGAGAGTGAACGATGCCATTGAAATCATGAACATTCTCCACTGCTGCAATATGTCGTCCAAGAAAACAAATGATTTTGAGGGAATTGTAACACGGACACCATTGATGCTGTTTCTTAATTAAGAAAATGAGAAGTCTCGTCAACTTGGATGACGCCAGATATGATAGTAAATATCTCTGTTTCACTGGGTGCACTAGCTACACTTGAAATATCTTTAAACTTGTACATAGTGTGTCATATCATATTTGTTAGCAATATCACATACCATGCATTACCTTTACGATGTTCTAGCCAATGTAAAACAGTTTACATTGTGCAATAGGTGTATGGTCATGAACTATCTACTGCAGCTTAAACCGTATCTTGATTGTTATTTTAATTGGTATTTACCTCATCGTAATTAACATTTTGTACACAAGTGTGTTTTGTGCATAACGCTCATATTTGAACACGTATTTTCTGTTTTAATTATTGTTTTTGTTTGCCAAGCCTTATGGATCTCTTCTGCTTGAGTAACTAAAGCACCGTTAATACAACATGCCCTAGAGGACCATTATGCGACTGTCTTAACTTAATTCCTGTAGAGGCACTTTTACACTCATTCACGACCGTGAGATGAAATATCATTGTATGCCAAACACGGTAAAGAAAACTCTTTGTATTTCATGAGACCTTGAGCAATAAAAAACGTACTTTATAAAAAAACATGTTTTATTGGGGCCTTAGAAGTTTACTTGTGAGGATGATGTGTTTATTCGTCACATGACAATGTTAATGTAGACAAGTTTCAGAAATATGGAAACACACTGACAGGAAAATTTTGTAGGACCTTAAAAATGCTCATCTTAACATGAACAGCCGATAACATAAGCGTCAACCAGAGGAAAACTGACAGAAAATAACTTTAGTCTTTGTGTAAAACTGGTTTCAAAGTAACCAAATTAACGACCAAATGTTAATCGATGAACACGCAGGTAGCAGAGAAGTAGTCGTTGAGACATCAGGCTGTAGAAACGATGTTAAAATAGTAACACAATTTCAAATTACGAATTACCCATTACCAAAAAAGAAATGCGAAAGTTGTAACTTTTCACCATATTTGCGAGTTTTTTTTCTTCTAAAAATACAAATTGAACAGGGGAAAATTAGAAAGTTTCTTTGTACATTTAACGAAAGTTAAATGACACATTTTTTTTAACTTATTCGTTGTAACTGACAGTTCTTTATTTTTCGACGTGTAATTTGTCCAGTTGTTTGTATAGTTCCTCAGAGTGTTAGTGTGCCTGCAGATGATAGCAAATACCAGTTCCCAAAATGTTGCATCTGTTGCCGGAGGAAGTCAGCTATTGTCGTATGTGTTATATTCGTTGTTGTGTCTTGCCTAGAACAATTTCTGCCGCTGTGTTCATTTGAGTTGCACTCATTGGCATTGTTCATCATTAATACCACTTTCAAACACATCGTTTAGCTCTTTTTTATTTTGATTTTCCGTTCTGTTTTTTGTTTACATTATATACCAACTATATTCTTTATTCAGGATTACTTGTATGTTTGTTAACAACAGACATTTCTGACTTCCTAGGATTGTTCCTTCGTTTTTTTGCCCATTTTCTTGGGTTTAATAATGTAATGTAACTGTGGGTTCTCAGCGACATTCGCGTCCAGTGGCCTATAGGCCCTATACGAATAAACGTTTCGTTGCGGAAATTATTCAAATATCATATAACTCGTCATTAATGACGAATGTTAATATTAAGTTAATATTTTGTTCATTACTGGAGTTAAGATGAAAGTATTCAGTTCCGGATACAAACAGACAGTAAATTGATCAACCATGGATACCATCGGTCAATAACGGCATCAGTCCCAAATATGGAAGACATTTCGGTCAGCACTTAACATATAGGTTTTAAGTGCAGGTGAGTGAGGGGTCGCACGATGTATGTATAAGTGAAGGGGCGGGGGAAACACATCGACCAGCGGTATCGTACGGCACTATACCCAGATGTGAAAATCCGGAGAATGGGACCGACGGAAATCGAATCCAGATCGTCTTGTTGGTAGGCGAGTGCAGTTATCACTGCGTTATACGCTGTCCAATCTTAAATACAATTTAGCATAAGCTAACCTGGGGTAGGCTACTCCAATTAAGGAGACATGAGAAAAATAATACCAACATTTTTATTTCATATGTATTTTAAATCTTCGTCATTGAATTATCAGATAATTTTCTTATCCGTACGAACAGTTAAAAATAAATTATATTTTACTATAGTACGGCTCTTTCCATAAAATGTTCTTTATTATTTTCGTCCCAGATAGGTAGTAAAAGAATGATTTGCTTTTGAAAGCATAACAAATAAAGAAGTGATAATGTGAAGTTGTATTTGTTACTGACACAGCGAGTTCGTCGAGCAGAAGAAAAGTAGTCAGGAGACTAGAAGAACGGAGAATAAAAGAGCGGGAGAAAAAATTGAGAACGAGGAGAATTTCCCTGAGAGTTTCATGGATGCTGCGGGTTTTGATTAAATTATTCCGCAGCAAGTACGAGATCTAGGGAAGAGAGAACAGAGGGAAGAGGTAAAAGGGACGTAAACGAAGTCCTGAGAAGTTTATATTCGTCCTTCACTTGACCTTCCTCTATCGCCATCCCTGAGGTTGCATTCAATGCGTAGTGGCCCATGGCAGCTTTCATAACATAGTCTCCCGTACTCAGAGGTTGTGTCTACAGAAGTGTAGTTCTCAAAACATTTGTTTTATCCTACAGCCGTCCAGAGTTTGATTCCTGGTGATATCTCTCCATATTCTCGCACGTGGAAAACGTGACGAACCTTAATCAGCAGGTTTTCGCAGAGTTATCCTGTTTCTTATACCTGGGCTTCACAGTTAATATGCGGAATTGAAGAATAAACAGGATAAGCTCTTTACGATGTGAACAATTTAGTTATACATATTAATTTTTTTCTATTTAATTTAATTGTCATATTTAGTAGTGACGTCGGTGTTAATAGTTTGCCCATATTTGCGGTTGCATGCTGTCGCCTACAGTTGTTACGGGAAATAAATAAATCCCAAAACATATTTAGACAAACGAATTATTTCTGCACGATTCAGCGTACAATAGATTACACAGTAAAAATCACAATAATGAAGTTATCTACACACAACCGCTATACTGTTTTGGTATCACAAGACCTATTAAATAAAACAACATAAAGAAAGCAAAGTAATATGTAAATTAAAATATGTGGCTATTAAATAGGTATTAGTCAAAGTAACGCAATATTGCATTATGCTACAATTTGTAAAACAGCCTATTTTGATTATTTTTTATTTATTTGACACCGTCTGATAGTTGTGTTCCATTCCAAATTTGGACGATGACTCTTAATTTATGGAAAATTTTGGAAACTTTACGGACTCCTACCGAGAAACGCTACTCATAGTAAGGTAGTTACAAAAGTCGGGAACACCATACCGTTGTCCTTAAAACCACTAATTGCAAGCATGTCCTCAAATACACACCTGAGGCCGCTGTGTCCGAATGGTCAGATCATTCTCCTCCCACCAAGACAATCCAGGTTCGTTTCAAAGCGGGGTGCATACAACAAACTAAAATATGCCCTAAAAGTAAAACCTACCCGGGAAGTGATCACCCTATAAAAGAACTCAGCACACTAAGCAGACGGGAGAGTACACCTATCTCCGCTTCTTGTGGAGGTATTATACATTCTCCAGCACAATAAGGACCCATACAGCACCCGCATGTGGGAAATGTGCCAGACGATCCGTTGTCCCACTTTCCCCCCGCCCCTTCATTCCGACGCTGCTCCATACTCACCTCATGTCACTTTTCACCAGCACTGATCAAAATATCTCACTCAAAATTACATCCTTGTCTTACTCTAATAAAGTTATGTATTAAGCAATGTTCGGCAATTAACACAGCTAAATCAACATCTACATGAAAAGGTAATGAAATAACCGCCATTTTTACTAAGAATTCCAAATGTGCATTCGTTATATCGACGAGCAGCATGCAGTAGAACAATTTTCTTCTAGTAGGTTACATTTTTACCTGCATACGGTCTCATCACATGTTGCGACAAGCAAATCTTTAATCTGCTACCAACTCATACGGTAAGAATAAAAACAAATTTTAACGCACTGACGGAAATCGAGTAACAGATATTATGGCCATGATCTTTCATTTATTTCAAATAATTGCATGTAACGTAAATATGTTTTAACCAGATGCTTTGAAAACATTTGAGACTGTGCAGAGTCAAACGATACACAACTTCGCCAGAGTGTTTTTTTTTTTTTTTTTTAATAATATACCGTTTGCTAGCAAAACAATTATTTTGCTTCATTTTGGCTTATTTTGACAACAAAATATGTGTTATTTCAGGGGCAAAAATTTAAAAATTCGCATTGTGAATTGAAACAGAATAATTCAGATACAAACGACGATATATAAGAGTGTTAAAACTGACAGAATGAATTTTTGATATATGTATAAATTTTAATTAAAAAATATTTTCAAAACCATTGCAAAACTAAAGAGCGAGGCCTTAAGCGAGGAAGCTGGTTGCTACGAGAGTGAAGTTACGGCGACGGAAGATGTTCCCCAAAGTTGGGAACATGAACCGAGGAAAAAAATGCCAAAAATTACTATGTTTAAGGAAGACTTAATGAAGGCGCGCCGGAAAAGCAATGAAAAAGATGCCGAATATAGTGCATTTTTATCACTACTGCCAACTTTGCACACATGCTGTGCTGACCAAAAACATCAGATCCATGCGGAAGTGTTAAATGTGATAATGCGTATTAAAATACTGCGCAACTTACACCAAAACTTCCCAAAATAATTCCCTTAAAACCACTTACATCAGACGTCTAGCGCCTCGGTTATTTAAACCCAATTCGCGTAGACTAAATGAGTAACTCCTTCTCGAAAGTTACGCGGCGATTAACTGAAGGACCGCTACAATTTAAATCATAGATATTTTTTAATTAAGCTTCCTAAGAAGAAATATGATGATAGTGTATCTCTGTGACAATATGTGTAACGAATTTAAATTGTATTCTCTCAACGTTGTTCTTCAAATAAAACCGTAAAAATGAACAGAGAACATAATAATACTTTAGAGAAACGTACAAGTTTACACAGTTATATAACGTCATGACATTGTAGCACAGTAACAAGCACTGTTACCTTTCAGTAAAGTTAAGGCTAATTGTCTTATAAATACTGCTACATGCCTGATGTTCTTACCTATACTTGATCAGTGAGCACAAAGTTCATCGCCAGCCTGGTCTTTTGTAAGCAATAAAAAATAACTTCAACAGTGAATATTCCATTAAAAATGCGAACAAATAATCTCAGTGATTTACGTGTACAAATTTAAAAAATCTCACGCACGTATGTACAAATCTAAAACTCTCACATATCCCGAAAGTTAGTTTTTTTCAATAATGAAAATGGCTATAATAGTTACGTTCAAAATTTTTTTTTTAAAAGCACGGAATAATTTGTGCACAATAATGAAAATGTTACAACGAAGTTAGAAGGGTCCAGATGGATCATGCCGCTGGGAATTGTAACCCAACAAACGCTTGACGTGACTGTGACCAATATGGCCGACTAATAACAACATTGAGGGAATAATAATTAGGAGGTGTGTAAACCTGTCTAAAATATATAGTTTTCAACCTAAAACGTTAATTGAAGAGCGTAATACATTAATTTACCTTAAAAATTCCAGTTTGATGTGTACTTTTGAGTTTAAAGAAGTTTGGCTTCTGGCTAATTTGGTGACTACCTCTCTCCCCTCTTGGCTTCACTACTCTCGCCCTTATTCCGACCTTATGCTACCCCCGTGAAATGTTTACATACGCGAAGCCCAGATAAATTTCACGTCATTCATTGTTCAGCGTGTAAGGGTGACAGAGCGTCCAATAAACAAGCTTGTGACATCCTTAGCGTCCTTGCTTGAAAGTCTCCTACAATCTGTTAAGGGTATAGTTAACCGCCTTAAAAGCCCTCCTAAGGTTTTGTTTTGTTACACTTTTTGTACTTACACAACAAAGTAAAATAAACATGAAGTGACAGTACGAGACAGGACGAGAAGGCTCTGGATATTTTATAACTACTGTACACACAACATGAACAAGATGAAAACAATGTGTTAACACAGAATATTATGTCGTTTATTAATTACAGACTAGTGATGTAAGACTTCATCATTCGTTGCTTAGACACTGTGTCATATAACATTAATTTATAACAGGCTGATGTGGTAAGACTTTCATTCGTCTATCGGTTACGAGAAAATAAATCTCGCAGATAATATGCGTTCATTTTGAGTCACTCTGTTTGAGACTGCTCCACAACTCCTAAATAGTTGCTTTAAATTTTGCCTATAATTTATTTAATTTGTGTGGAGAAATAAGTTTAAACGGCCACTGCATTATACACAGAATTTCCAGTCACGTACTAAGCTGCCAAAATGAGTATAATGTTTGCGGTGCGTATTAACGACGACAATGCGTACATGTAGGTGTTTGTGCGGCGTCAGTGAGTGTACCACAGCCATATATGAATGAGATAAAGGATGGGCGGTGTCGTTTATTATCTATCCGTCTGCCGGGACAGGAAGTGAGCGCGCAGGTCAGTCGATTACTTCCGCTCTGCCCGCCACCACAGCCACCCTCCCCAACCTTTCATGCCGCTATCCCTCACCCAACCAACCCCTACTTCCTGCTACAACCCCTCGTTATGTCGGCGAGAAAACCACCACACCACGTCACTATAGGAACAACAACCTGCATGCACATGCACATACACTGTGGTTCTATGGCTGGATGACAAGTTGCACACAAACTGTAATATTTGTGGTTCCATCTGCAACTAACACAACACTAGCAACCAACAACACGAATCTCTCATTTGTGAACACCATCAATCCCATCAGTCGTCGTTGGTGCTTTTCCTCAGGTCTGTCAATTATCAACTATCAATATCAAGCAGTATGGGAGACGCAGATCTTTTACGAGAAGAATTTTGTAGCAAAATATTTCAGTGCCATACGTGCACATATTCAACTCTGCTTCATGTTTGCTAGTAGTATGCCTTTGTGAAATGCATCGCTCACTTAACTGCTGCAATGAGAATCAGATTTCTGTGACACTACATGTCTGTCATTTGAGGGCAGAACCTCACGACGCTGAGAATTAAAACTTCTAATATCGAACCATGAAGCTGAGTTGCAGACATTCACGTAAGCTACTGAAACAAATTAGCGCCATAATTCTTTTTACCAGAAAGCAGTGACTCTGTACACACGTACACGTGTAAGAATGTCGTACTTCGCAAGACCCAGAGTGGGTTGAAGAGATATTGTCAGCCTCTAACAGTACGGTCTGAATGAGTCCTGGTGAATATTAAGCGAGATGAAAAAAAAAAAAAAAAAAAAGAAGCGTGGGTGGGTTGATACGGTAGCGCCCTGATAAAACCCGCCTGCTAATGGCGATTTCCATCATGTTCCCCACTTGAGATATCGTAAAAAATACTCTCCACTGAATTATATCTTTAGACTTCTTGCTGAGAAATATATATAATAAAACATCTGACGGAATTCCTCTGGGATTGCTTTTCTTACGTATTCTTTGGTTTCATTGTATGTTTTTTGTATTTTGTCACTTTGTCTTTCAATATAAGTTCTGTCATCAAACATGAGCAATGGTGTATATCCACAAACCAATTAATTCTAATTGTAACCTTGCATTGCAACAAACTTTTAAAAATCTTAATCGTAAACGATCCCACCGGCATATCGAATCTACGTCGCTATGGTGGGAGGTGATTGGTCAGACAAGTACATTTGCACGCACACGTACAGCGAAGCGTTCATTTTAAGTGTGTTGTACTGAGAGTTTAACCTTAGACAGCGAATTTACTGTTCTAGGTATTCTCATGAGTACCTAAATCAACATTCAATTACACACGTTTCGGCTTACATAAGATGCCTTTTTTGCCTATTTGTTTGTCACTTTACAATTATATTAAAATTGTAAAGGCCTGTTGAAATACTTTTTTGTTTTTAGCAACAGCTATCCTTCAACCAACTGGCTATTTAGATATTACCACGTGACTTGACCAAAATAAAAATATTATACATTTCATGATTTTAAAAATAATTTTACCATCAGAGACCCATAATAAAATATAACTATTATTGGTTAAATCAATTGGGATGAGTTTTAAAAAAGTGTTCAGTTTATCGCGAGTTACTTATAAATCGGTACAGCCAAAAATATCCAGCATAACACATGTTCCTCACTGATTTCAAATACCAACGGAAAAGACTACATACAAATTGTAACAGGCCTTTTAGCCATTTATAATTATCAAATTTCGTACAATGTGAATACAGTAAGTTAGGTTAGAATAATCATAGAGGGTCGGTTAAAATTGCGTTGTAATCAGGATTGCTTTTTATGCAGTGTTAATTAATTTCAATAATTTGTCTGAAGTACTTTATATTTAATTTAGTTTGGCATATGGCAAGAGAAGCGGCGTTAAACCGGCGTGGGAGACAACTCGAATGTTGTAAACATTTTACATCGGGGCAGCGGCTATGTCTGATGACGTATCGCAGCAATCTGCAGGCAGGTTGGGTCGTGGTTGGCGCAGTGGCACTCACCATCTATCCGGGTTCGAGTCCCGTCGCCACGCGTGTGGCAATCGCGCCGGACGATGACGTTGGTAGTCGGTTTTTCTCGGGGATCTCCCGGACGCTGTTCTATGCTCACCTCACGTCACTCCTCCCAAGCGCTGAAGATCAGCTGCTAACCGCTGACCAGAATATTTTCACTTTTTATTGCAATATGCAATAGATAAATAGTAGTGCTTAGCGATTCGTCAAAAGCTAGATCTTCAGTGAAGTAATCGATGGCTCACAGAGACAGGAAATGGGAGAAAAAATAGGTTACGGCTTTTGAAACGGCCTCGTGGGTGGAGGTGCCGTGACCAAAACACACAGATAACTTAGGGCGATACAGTACGAGCACCGCGCTTCACACTAGCCTATCAGTTTATGACGTGATATTTGGAATAAGGATGTGTTGTACCTGCCTATAAGTTCCTATTTTGTACAAAGAATATCATGCCTGAAAATTACCACAAAAAACAAATTTTAGTCACTTTCGGGAGCGGGAAAAAACCATTTATAGGTTAATGTAAGACCTGGAAGGGTACTCTCGTGTGAAATGTTATTTTGGTGCAGTTTCTGAGCAGACATCACTGACGTACAGTGAGATGTTTTCGAATATCTTGAGTCGGTCGAAACTCACAACTCCACTCGGCCAAATGAGCAGGAGACAGTTCTAAATAATGAACCCTGCCGACATTATCCTGGGGTGATTAAAGGGAATACCAAGGGTAAATAAAGTCATGATGTCCTGAACAGGAATGTAGCTCTGGCCCTCCCCAAGGTGAAGCAGTCTTCAGGGGAAGAACTTCAGGAAAACACCTCAGTATGGCAGCGGCGCGTCGTGTGCAAACAAGGAGATGCATAGAACAGTCTCAATACAGAAAACCGTGACAGTCGTAACACCTCACACGAAAGGGCTTCATCAAAACAAAATAAAACCATTTCTTGGACAAATAGGTCAGTAAAATATACTATAACTTTCAGTTACAGCATCCACAGGTACCCAATGGAGTCGGTGTGTTCCGTATACGCTTGATGGTTTGTGCACTATGAACGCCTTCATACTACGCGGATTATAAATATACAGGATGTTTACTATTATAGGTACAAACAAAAGGAGCAAGCGCAGGACAATGAAACAAGCAAATATTTCTAATTAACATAGGCCCGGAGTTGTTTCCCCGGGACTACGTATTCACACGTTCAGTCATGCAATGTTAAAACCAGTTGGATTTTATGTGTGGGGATATTGAAAACTTTGGTGTATTCCAGCCTTGTTGATGGTGTCCATAAACTCCGAGAACGTGTTGTGTGTGATTGTCAATGCTTCCGGAACATATCAGGGTTTTTTGAATGTCTACGGACAACGATGAGAGGGCGTAGTGAAGTCTGCCTTCATATGAACAGTGGCTTTGTGGAACATTTCTTGTAACGTGGTTGACCTCGAGGCAGTTTGGATCCTCGCAGACTCTGTTATAAGGTGTCCATGTACTCGGTCATAATACGTCTTACTAGGGTAACCATTGGCTTCCGGACAGGTGTTTATAAGGCTTATTTGCTTGTTACATTGTCCTCTACTCGCCTACTTCGTTTGAACCTATGATTGTCTAACAGCCTGTAGTCCCGGATAGTTCAGTCTCGGGATTGTACGTGTAAGACAAAGTGACGGGTATCTGTTCCGATATGTTTTCTCGCTGTACTTGCCCTTCGTTTCCCACCCGAAAAACTTGTCATTCCACGTTGAATTTAATTGGACACGCACACACGAGTTGTTACAAATATTACTAACTCAACTTTGCAGCTTGTCTTGGAGCACACCAACACTTCGCCACAGATTATCGCTCAGTAACTATAAGACAATATTAAGTAGATACAAACCGTACCCTGGACCCGCCATAGTCCCAGCACAGGTGTAAACTATTATATTTTATGTGTTTCTTCCTTGGCAAACGATAAAGTCGTATATGGTGGCGCAGGAGACTATATAAGCGAGAGTCGGAGTCAACGCGTGGTTGCTACAGCAACAGTTTTTGTACAATTTCGTTTCAATGTCTTGTATGCACATGTATAGCTCCATCTCGTGGTCAGTGAGTCGATGTTTTTACTCTCATTTCTCTTGGTATTCTGCTAAATATCGTATACATGTGTGGTGTCACAATAACATTATTTTGATTGGAGCAGTCAAATTAAAGACGAGTCAGAACAAAAGCACGCTGTCAGTAACTATAAGCAGATACGCCAATGTGTACGTATGACATTGAAACCAATTGGTTGAAAACTCTTTTCGCGACAAACTCGTTGTTTGAATGATAGAGGACATAAAGCGATATGCGAATTTGACGTTAATATGTAACCGCAGACTGAATTCCAAGATACTCTGTAACTTCTGATGTTGGCCGGAAGTTTGTATTATGCGCTATGTAACCAGGTAGATAAGGTCGACTTTAAAATGCTTACTTTAATTAATGCGTACACAAAATATACGAAGACCGGATGCCAATTTCGTCATCGAGTGTGTCCCTGTGCGTATAGACAAGTGAATTCCAGCTAGTTTCAAAATAAAAACGTAAAATTTGCAATTTTGTAAACATAAGGACATGTTGTGAAGTAAGCTAACTGCTCGCCCGACCTTGCTCGCTGCCGCAAAGTGCAAATGGAGAATTTATGATAAAAAAATTACTTCTTAACTGGTAATTTTTATAATAACTCTTTCAAATGGGCAAGTGTGTTAAGTAAAACTAAAACATTGCAATCTGCAATGTTTAATACGTTAACATAAAAAGTACGCATTTATAGTTTATTTCTATGTATAATAGAGTTGACTGACTTAATGACTAACTGGCATATAAAACTGCAGCCCAAGCCGCTCGACCTAAAAAACGTGAAACTTTTTATATGGGTTCCTCTACGGCCGTAGGCGAGCATTAAAAATCAAGTTTTTGAAATTCGACTCCTAAGGGAGTGAAAAAGGGTTCAATGTATTTTAGAAGAATTTCTGATATAGCTCGAATGAGACGATCTATCGTTGTGTTTTCACTTCAACGGTACACTCATAAAAATGCATATTAATCAATTTCAGGATATTTTTTAATTCAACCTTTATGGGGGTTAAAATACCTCAAATGTTTTTCGATCAAATAATGATACCAATAGAATCCTTCGGAATAAGGACTGTCTTTTTTACTTTCAAAACATGCTTTCAGAAATACCCGAAAAGTAGTTATAGGATTTTTCGAAATTCGACGTCCAAGGAGTAATAAGGAGGAAAATGTGATTTAATGAATCGTCTATATAGCTGGAACAAAATTGGCTATCGTCGTGAATTTTACTTCAGTTAGAAACGTGCACACATGGCTAACATAGAACTACAAGACGTTTAAAAATTGGATAAGTGGGAGAAAAAACGTGAAATGTGTTTTCGATTACGTAAATACCCTAAATAATATTTAAGGATATTTTTAAAATTTAAGGTAAAGAGGTAAAAAAAGGATAAAATGTGCTTTCGATTTAAAGCCGATATGCCTAGAACCAATTATAATTGTAGATATCAACGTGATTTTTTATGTAAGATTAATGCTTACTTAAAAACCTCAAAAGTAATTTCAAGAATTTTTGAAATTTGCCAACTAAGGGAGTAAAAAAGTGGTGAAAAGCAGTGAAATGTTTTTCAATTAATCGTCGATATATAAATTGAACCCAGCGGACTATTGCTGCGTTGTTCATGCTCATGAGACAACAGCAGAACAGTATAAAATGTGGTACAAGGTTTTCCTAAATTCAGTCTCTTAGGATGTGAAAATACCTGGAACGTGTTTTGGATGATAAATCATCGATATATATCGAACCCGTCGAGATATACAGTTCATTATCGCTTCAGGGGATGATTACGTAAATGGCTGCAAAATGGTTTTGAGGTGTGTCTAAATTCGAACTCTCAGTACTGTGGATGGGTGACATGTGTTCTGAATTAATGAGCGATTTATCTTCGACTGAAAGACCTACCGTCGTGATTGTTACGTCAGTTGGATACAAAAGACAAAATGTCTAATATCTGAAGCTAAGATTTTTCAAAATTCGACTTCTTAAGAGGTGAAAAGGCGTAAAATATGTTTTCTATTAGTCCGAGATATCAATCTAACCAGTAGAGATAATGAGGTGTTGTTTTCGCCAGAATGATGCTTACGAAAATATCTTAATAAAAGTTATGTAAGTTTTTAAATGCATAAGATAATTTGATTGCTAGGAAGAAAACATAGTGTGTAAACGTTTAAGGCAGACGACCCGAAAAACAAGTACGACTAGCGAGAAATAAATTATACATTTTTTTTCGTTCTACGGAAACGTGCTATTGCACAACATGTATGAGCCTAGGAAATGAACATATTATTTATTTTAAATTAGTGTTCATGAATTTAGTTTCAACGTTATGTAACTCCGGTATATGGTTCCGGAGGTCCTGGGTTCGAATTCCGTTAAAGCATGTGCGAACGTTCAATTCTGTTACATAACTGTAAAACAGATGGCATTAGCGCCATTTGGATGGAAGTCAATAAAAATGGATAAAATAAATTATGCAGTTCGCTAGCTACAGAAACTACTCGACAGCATCAGCCAACATATACCATCTCACTAACCTATAAGTTGAGGTACCAGATACGTTCCAGTGAAACCTTAGCCCGCCAAAACTTCCTAGTGACACTTAACTTCAAGTGAAGGTTTTGAAAAACAAATATTGAATTAATGGGTGCCCCGTCACCAGTGGTTGTGCTCGGGGGAATTCAGACTGTATAGCACATAGGCTACGTACTTATTTCGATTACCCTCTTACATTTGAAAGACTGAAACTACTCCTAAACGTAAATTAAGCTGTTAAGTGTAAGTAAGGCCCGGGGGAAGTCGTTGTTAGTGGTAGGGACAGACATATCATTGCTTTTCGCATGAGAAACTATAGCTACGTAGCCTGCTTCAGAGTTAGCTTAACTAGCGACTTTGTTGTTGTAACACTAGATGACTGAACCAATAATCTGGTATACAAAGAGATCCTTCAAATAATGTAAATATTATCTGTTACGAGCAATACACGCGGGCAAAGCCGAGGGTGGTCTGCTAGGATTTTATAAAAATCTGTCAGCAAATAAAATGCGAGTAGATAACATTTCCGAAAATTTCTTTCGATTGCAACCTTTATAACAAAATTTTTAATTCGGCTGCAATCTTTCTACCAAAAATTTTAATAGTACTTCATTTTAACTTACAATAGTAACATAAAATGTATTCATAGTATATTATATAATTGTAGACTAATATTGATTACGTATTTAAACTTCGTTGTTGTCAGCTAGATAATACCTTCCCTACATTGTGCCGCCTGCCAAGTCTCCGAGCCGTGTGCAGTTCTTCAGCCGATACATTGCCTTATTATTTAATACTACTAAACATGGCTGAGTTATATCTGCTTAAGAACACCGTTTGAAGTTCACATGCATATATATCAATCTTGTTTCTCCCATTAATTTTAAACGTTATTTTCTGGCGGCCGGAAATTTAGAAATGTTGTTTATTTATGTAATTAAATGTACCAACAATTACGCGCAGAATATTGTAAATATTCAGACGCGTGCAATGCATCTTCGTCTTAATAAAATATTACTAAATGAAAATGTAGAAGGTGAATGTCTTGTAGAGGTGAGCTGTCGACTTGAACACTGCACTCTTATTCAGTGACATGCACTTAGAGGCTAGGATGAGACGTGAAGTGCGTATCTGGACGCCCTTACCGATCCGTGCCTACAAGACTCACATTCGCAAAATGCTTCCACCTTCTAACCTACCTACTTAGGTTAAGTGTAACATACAACATCATTCAAGGACACTTTACTGACTTCCCGTCCTACAAATATGCATCAAGCTTGTTATGTCACTTTGTTGTTGTGCATATGTACAGCTAGGAATCGAAATAACGCTTGAAAAAAAGTTCTTCAGCTCAGAGTATGGGAGATATCCGCCCCACGTGCTCTGAACAGGGTGTTTCACAACCCTACATATCCGCTTTTGTCCATTCAAAATCGCTTATTTTTTAAAGTTGTTGGCAGCTGTCGTCAGAGAATTAATTTAATTTACCATCAGTATCGAATACATAATTTCAGATGTTTTCATAGTGAACAAAATTGTAATTTGTCTATATTATCAACATTTTAATGAAATCGTATCTTACTCCAGCGAAAACCAGCTTCTAGTACCGTATCATCTATACTAAAAATTAGTGACCTTACAGTTCTCAGTTACAGATTTGTAAAAGCTGAAATCCGGACATCGGGTGTTGTGGGCTTCATTACGATGTCATTGACGTTGGGTTATGATAAGTCGACGTGCATGAATACTGACAACTGTACATCCTTGTCATGACGTGGATATTGTAATGAAGGGATCGAGAACCAGTGCCTTCAGTATGGACGGAGCCCAACTTGACTGTGTCCTTGCTCTACTCTTACAAGGGGAAAGTAACAAACTATCTTCGGAAGGGATTTAGTTCACCCCAGGTTCTCCTGTGTCCTGTGTGCTGGTGTCTGAGGGATTAGGCGCTGTTTGTCTTTGGGCTGGGTCGCCTCGCACACGGCAGACGTAAATCTCTCCCGGCCGCGACACGGGAACGTGGGTCGAGACCTCGAGCGACCCGCTTCCCTCAGGATTAGCATGATGCACGCCCTGGTGGCATCGAGGCCAGTTGTGTGGGGTTGGTGGGGTGGACCTGCCAGATGCCACCATGACAACCAGCCGTGTGCTGTCGGCGCATGTATCCTGCCTACTAACCTGCATTTGTGCCGCTAATTAGGCATCGTACTTCTAGCGATCATACATGTACTGAATGTAATCATCCAGGCACACAGGGGAAATGTTTCCGGGTATAGGTTCTGTGGAAATTCAAGTAAGCATGTGATTTATTTGTAATTACACGTGCTACATTTTTCTAAAAATTCTTACATTTATTTTTCAATATTTCGGCACCTAAGCTTTGATTAAAATATTGGTTATTGTTAAAAGTTATCCCGACATATACAAATAAACGTATAAGTATTATTCGTAGATGCCCGTTATTGATTGTCACAATAAATGTAAATTTGCACCCAATTTGAGGAATGTTGGCTCAGTAACTACACAGGCATCTTCTTGTAGATCGTGGCATCGATTTTACATCGCCAGGTAAAAAGACCCAACCATTAAACTAACGAATTGTTTAAAATACACTGAGATAAAATAAAACAATAATTTTGTAATTTGTCTTCTGAGTAGAAGCAATGAAACGTTATGTACTAGCATTATACATGTTTATATGATCATGTTTATTTCAGATGAACAATTCATACAATAGCGAAGTTGCTACATTAAAGCTTTAACCACTTCTGTGAAAAGCGCTCAGAACTCTGCCCCACAGACAAATACAATTAGAACCGCAACTGGCAGGTTTGTTTATACCACTGCTTATATTTCTGCGTGTACTGAATGGCACCAGTTACCATACCCAAGTCCGGCTCACATTGAGAAATATTTGGTTCGTACGTCTGTATTTTAATGTGTGTGTTTAACCACAAAACCTGAAAAAAAAAGTTCAGTATGTTAAATTTGGTCCGTTAGAAACTGTTACATCCTATTTCTGAAGAAACAGTAGTTGTGTAAAAATTCAAACTGTGGTATCGACAAGAATGAGGAGATGATGTATGCTTGTGTATACAGATGTGCGTGAAGCATGTCCTTCCTGTGAGTGAACTCAGGAATTGTTCCAGACTCTTTACAGACATATCGCTTGTGTAAATGAGATGCTATAGGTGTATTAATTATAGCACTAGATAGAGGAAAATGTAAAGGGATGCGATGTTGGTAGTAGCCGCGGGTAGGATGCAGGTCGAGACAAGTGATGTCCTAGGTGGTGCTGCAGAAAATAGGGGCGGAACACGGCTGACATGAAAGGGCACATGACTACGAGGCCTGAGCTATTGTCGCGTATCTGTTTCTGCCGGCCTCATCAATCCGTCCTGTCAACGGACACGGGTCATTCAGCGAGCGCCTTTTGACTGCGCCGGAAGCGACCACATTGAAGGCGCCCAGCGTCGTCTTCACAATGATCGCGCGCCGGTGTGTTTCAGGGGTCGTTAGCCCCCCACCCCGGCCAATTAAAGCCCCCTGCCCCTGGATGTAGACCACCACACAAACACCTCCCGTCCTCGGTAAAAAGCTTGTGGCTCGATTCACCGCGCGTCCATTCAGGCGTACCGGTGCGCCGATGTCCCTGATGGCGCTTCTGTGCCCGGACAATAACTTTAACTACGCCATTCGGAGCAGCGAGCAGGCAAAACACCATACTCCATTGTCCTCGCCCCTCACGCCGACCTCTCCACTGACGAGGCAGTGTGGACCTTAGAGCAGTCGGAAACAACAACATGCTACAACTACTGTACAATACACACCTGAAGCACACGTGTGCATGGGTCATTTATTTGATACGACGAGCAGATTGTCCACGTGCGACACAAACTATATCATTACTCGAGACATTTTATTTCACAATATCAGTTACAGTACTATACCTAAAAAGATGCTCCTCTTGCGGCAGCACGTCTTTGCGAGATTTTTCTCAGTTTGTTTGGCCAATCAAAATTAGGTTACCAACGCAAGGCGTCTATGATACACGCAGGTAGAAAAGAAAATAACAACGAAATTTCTAAAATGTTGTAGCCAAACCTGGTATGCACAAATGCGTTTGTTATCTTATCGCGTCAGAAAAAACTACCATTTTTCCCGAGACTGTCCAAAGTCAGTGAAAACAATAGCTGTTTCTTATCAGCGAATTCTAGGCTACATGTATTTCTCCATCCAGCCATCCAGCACATCTACCAATACACAGTCGTTATCTACATGGCAATGTTTTGTTTGGTAATTGAACATGGTGTACGTACAGGCGGGAAACACATCACGCTTGTTCGGGTACACATTCGTCGGCAGCGGGCCCGTTATTGGTGCAGTGTTCATACAGGCGGGAAACACATCACGCTTGTTCGGATACACATTCGTCGGCAGCGGGCCCGTTATTGGTGCAGTGTTCATACAGGCGGGAAACACATCACGCTTGTTCGGATACACATTCGTCGGCAGCGGGCCCGTTATTGGCGCAGTGTTCATACAGGCGGGAAACACATCACGCTTGTACGGGTACGCATTCGTCGGCAGCGGGCCCGTTATTGGTGCAGTGTTCATACAGGCGGGAAACACATCACGCTTGTTCGGATACACATTCGTCGGCAGCGGG
>PNEQ01038323.1:25179-54143 GCA_003012365.1 Medauroidea extradentata | reverse complement strand
TCATTTGTTTGTATAGGGGCAAAGAAATATTTGTTTGCTCGTACCAAATTATTTTGTTCCCTTGATTTGTTTGAGGCAAATAGCTGAATTTTGTTAGCAGTACCAAATATTTAGCTGGTCATAAAAGTATTTCGTTGGCCATATCAAATGCACATGCAATATTTTAAGAACTAAAAAAATTATATTTTATAAACTTCAATTTTTTTTTAAATTTTAAGAGCTAAAAAAAAAAAACTTTGACCCGCGCCGGGATTTGAACCACTATCCCTTCACTTGTCTCTTTCTGCTCATGGCCTAACTAACTGAGCTACAAGTGCTTCCATGACAGCGAGATTGTTATTTGTAAAGGAATAGCTAAGTCGTGCACCGCAGGGCCGCAGCACAAAGAACGAGTCGTGCAGCTGCGGTGTTTTTCAAGTTTATAGCATTTTCTTTTGTGATCAATCGAATTAACCACTTTGAAATTGTTATAGCTAATATTAAGATACTAAAATTATGCTGATTAACAGTTTAGACGTCCTACTTGTGGCACGAACTTATATTTTGAATGTTGAGGTATACAGTGTTCGCCATCTTATCGCTTACGTACGCCAGCCTACCATCTTCTGCAAGTCAACCAAATGTATTTAGTTTCGCCAACAAAATCATTTAGTCCATCGAAAAAAAAATTGTTGGTACAAAGCACTTCACTTATAACTAACAATATTATTTTGTTGACAAGTTGTAACGAGTTGTTTGTTTACACAAAATATTTATTTGACGTCCTGTAGTA
This sequence comes from Medauroidea extradentata, assembly GCA_003012365.1. Classification (NCBI taxonomy): domain Eukaryota; kingdom Metazoa; phylum Arthropoda; class Insecta; order Phasmatodea; family Phasmatidae; genus Medauroidea; species Medauroidea extradentata. Next base: position 53,371 of record PNEQ01038323.1, on the reverse strand, counting down.
ACCAAATATACGTTTGGCACAAACAAATTGCGTTTAAATGAATAATTTGGTCGAGGGAAATAATTAATTGTGTTTGAAGGACTCCAAGCTTGGTATTACCAACAAAATATTGTTTAGCTGAAGCAAACATCACCCAAACAAATATATTTAGTATAATGAAACAATTCTTTCTCTCAGTGTAAAAAGTATTCCATACACTCCCCACATAATATTTATTAAAAGCAATTAACTTTAAACATTCATGACATTCTGACGTTTACAATTCAAATACGGTGTTAGTTAATTTTGTCTTGCAAGTTCTACAACTTCTGCAATACCTCCGCTAGCAAAGCAGAAGAAATTGCTTAGTATGGCAAAAATAACAAGTAGGACTCGAACTGATCACAAAAAAAGTGTTCCAAGCAACATGAAAGCGAATAAGCATAAACAGAACTAACTTAGCATCTAAGATGACAGTAAGATTTTTTAAAATTTACATACACATATACACTACCCCAACATTAAATTTGGGGAATTTTGGGAATACCTGTCATATTGTGGATTTTCGGAATTTTTTGTCAAACATAAAACAACGTAAATTTAAAAATTAATATTTAGTATACTTGGAATTTTCTTTTATTATTTTGGATTTACACACACACACACACACACACACACACACACATATATATATATATATATATATATATATATATATATATATATATATATATATATATATACAAACATGTACATATATTTTAAACATAAACACAATATACATGTACACTGCAGTGGAAAGTTCCTCCGTGTCTTCTAGGCTAGCACTTCCGTATTATAGTTGAAAACATACAACAGGAACTTTTTCGAAATTAGAGAAGAAATACGAGAATTTTTATATGAAAACTCAAGGAATCTTAAAAGATTTATAGTATTAGGGTAGAAAAATCAATGTAAAAGGCAATCTGAAAAAAACCAAATACTCGACTCAATTGCTTAATAGCACTAATATCCCCTCTACTTAGCTGAAAATTTTTGAAATTAAAAACAATTACCTGTCTAGACAGGAAGGTAAAGTCATTATAAATGTTTAAAATAAGAGAAACGCTATAATAGGGTAGCTCTTCAAATTGTAAAAGTATTTAATATTACAACTCAGGCTAATTTAGAACACATCCTAAAAAAGTTTAAGTAGTTATATTTCATTACATAAAATATGCCCATAAACCATATTATTTTTATATGAATCCAAGATATTATCAAATAATTTGACAGCATTAAATTTATGACGTTTAATTTAGTTGAAAAAATTATTTAATCGTTTTCTTGTATTCTGTGTGAGTGAAATAAAACTCGCGCAGCATAATTCGTTTCTGTGGTTTTTCTCCAGGGTGATGACTTCGCCTTGCTTGTAGTTCTGCCTAATGAACTGTTTGGGCTGATCAGGCTGATAAATGTGATGAGTACGGACGACCTGACTTTTATGATTACCAAACCAAATATCAGCCAATGTGAAATCAAGCTTCCACGATTCAAAATCGATTCATTTCACTTTCAGAGAGAGCCGCTTAAAAGGGTAAGTAGAATAGAGGTTGCTGATTTGGTATCCAGTATTACATTATACAAATGTATTTGTAAAGTAATACTGCACAGTTTCAATCAAGTTACACAAATAGTTCACCTTATTTCCTGGTTTCAGGATGATTTTTGTGCGAGAGATATGAAGGTTGATTCAAGATGAAGTTTGTTGATTTTCAGTGGTAATAGCTTAAATAAACTGTATATCTAAAATATGTGTTAAATATGCCCAGAGAGATAGAGAGAGAAAAAGAAAGAGAGAGAATAGTGGGAGCAATGCTACCCCGAAAAATCAGCCTGAAAATTACATTTAATTAAGTACAAACTCAAACTCCAACAATGATTAATGTAGGTGGCCGCTGTTGACGCACTCGCCTCTGACCAAGCAGAACCGGGCTCGATTCCTGGTAAGATAAACTCGTATTTTTGCATGGGGAAGTGTGCCGGACGAGATCGTTGGACAGCGGACATTCTCGGTAATCTCACGTTTCTCCGCGCCGTCGCTCTGGTACTGATGCATTCTCACTCCATATCACCCCTTACAAGCACTAATGACCTAGATGTAAAACATTGGCCGATATCTCTTCATTTACTTTGACTGACGTAAGCGTTTGTTTTATTAATATGACTGTAGTATTAAGTATGATTTTCACGTTAGCATTGCTCTGGCTGTAATCACTAGACGGAAAAATTGAAAACACTTATTCGATTTACGTTATATATATAAGGAACACAACCATAGGCTTAACCTAGTGCTGAATTACATCCCCTCGTTCACCTTGCTCATTATATTAACACGTCATTCATACAAGTAAGCTGTCTCAGTGTAATAAATGCCTACCATGTTCCGACTAAGGTTTCTGGTATGAAATGTGTCCACAGCTTGGAGTGACGGACGTATTTACTGGTTCAAGTAATCTGAGCGGCATCTCGACTAAACCCATATCGGTCTCGCAAGTCATTCAGAGGGCGACCATGGACATCGATGAAGAAGGGGGAATAGCCACAGCAGCCACAAGTATATATTACATGCTTATTTTATAATTATATATTTGCAGGCCATGTGCTACGATGTGTGTTTCCTTGGAAGATTATAGGGCCGATGTTTTGTCTGGTAATAGGTGAAGTTTTTGTTACAAAGAAGGCATTTTTACTAACCAGTATATTATTGATGCACTTTTGTAAGGTTCTATCTGATCTTTATTAGTTCTCAGTTAGCGGAATTCGACAAGTTTGTCTCAGCTGATTTTTCTCAGATAATATTTTTTCCGTTACAGCTCAAGATTATGTGTAGAGATGGTGGTTTATCGCGGGGAAACTTAACTATATCAGTTGGGTTTCAACGCAAGTTCAGCTTACCAGAAGATTGCTGGCTTTCGCTTGTACGTGGAACTGTTTTCTTATTTGACTAAGCCAATAATAATCCTGCTGTTGTAAAATGTGATGCCTATTATTGGTCTGCAGATAGCTACGTTGTGTTAGACGTATATCACCAAATCATGCATGTCACAAGAAATTACAGTATTTTCAAGGGTAAGATAGCACAAAATTTTTTTGCGATATACCATAATCTCTAATTATGAGTTAACCGTGACTTTTAGTACCGTAAAACGAGGTGACTAGAAACACTGGGGTGAATGTAAACACAATTTTATTTATTCTGTTTTAAAAATTCGGTTTTTAGGTAGGCAAGTTAAAACCGTTTACAAACAGTAGTTTTATAGTAATTATATATTTTTAAGCAAAAGGTGTCACCTACGAATTAATTTCTAATTTTGTTTCTATTCACCCCAGTGTTTCTAATCACCCCGTTTTACAGTAGTACCACCTGTCAAAGAAATAAATTTAGAGGTTTACTCTATTTACTTTAAATAATTTATTTTACCGAATTGTGTGGTAGTTTAGTAACGCACCGATAACGTGTTTTTTTTTTTTTACTTTTTCTTTTTCAGTAATGGGTAGTCATATCGTAGAGGATTATGAAGTGCAAGAACCCCACCAATTCTTCGTAGATCGTCCTTTCATGGCTGCCATAGTGGAAATGAACAGAAGTCTTCCTCTCTTCATGTCTGCAGTATGGGATCCATCAAACGGCTCGAGGCGGGAATAGCATGGTACTGATGTCTGTAAGAAATCATGTAATTAAACTTGAATAAATTTCCATTCTTTTCACTTTGTTATATCATCTAAGTGAGTGTCACTTCATGAGCTGTTCTGCCTTGTCAGATTAGTTAGTTTAAGTCCTTAGCAAGGGAGATAAAATAAATAGGCATACACCTGACATACAAAAAAATTAGCGTTAACCCAGCTGACAACAGTATTTCAAGATAAATATCTGTAAACAAAACAGTTGCTTCTATTTACTTTGCGACCGATTTTAAAAAAGAAATGAGACATATTGTTTGTGTTGACTGTCTTCTTTTTAACCTCCGACCAAAAAGGAGCGTTATAACTTTAACTGTTATGTTCATCTTCTGTCAGTGGATTCGTAGCTCGCAAACGATGAACCGATTTCAATTTTTTTTTATTTGAAAGCCAGTTTATTCAACGTAGTTCTTAGTTATATCTGACGAAAATCTGATCAGCAGTTTTAAAGTTATTCGGCCATTTACCGGAGTGCTGCGAAAAATCCACAGAAATATTATGGGATATTTATAATACTTTTATATTTTTTTAGCTGCCCAGCCGCGGCTTCATCCACTGACGATTAAAAATTATCAACATTATTCATTATTGTAATTAAGGCTCGATTCCCAACAGAGTCAACAGGATTCTCACATGAGATAATCGTGTATGTACGATGCCGCAGGTTGGTGACTTTTCTCAGCTACTTCCTATTTTTCCAGACGTTCATTCCGACCGCTGCTCCATAGACCCCTCATGTCACCCCTAACAACCTCTCAAAACCCTAGCTGTTGTGATCCGTCCGAATCTTTCATCTCAACTGTTCTCGACACGACTACGTCCGCTGTTCTTTTAACATTTACAACGTTCTGTACACTTCAAATAGAAAATTAACTCTTCTACCAGATCTAATTAATACGTGCGTATATTATTTCATAGCAGTTCCCAATCGCCTTGCCTTACACGGGATTCGAACCCAAAACCTTCTACCAGTGTTCCAAACAACTACTCCAAGATAGATAGTAAGAATTATTTATAATCTAAATGTGTATATACATGCATGTGCCTAGCAAAATTTAACAACTTTTAAAATTATTTCTCCCGTGGACATAGTTGCTTTTCGGGATTTCTGGAACATTTTATGTCTTTTCACAAACCTAAACTGTCGACTTTTGAAAAATTATGAAATAGCTTTTAATGTACTTTGTCAAGTTTCATTCTTATTCAACAATCATTTCGAAATCTCAACCGATTTAAGAGATACACAGGATTAATTGAAATCACTGTTAATTTGTTTAATCCTCTTAGAGGTTGAATAATAAAAATCCTTAAACGAATTTTAGTAATATGTGTAAGCTTCATCCTAAAGAAAAATCGATTCGATATTCCAACGGGTTTTGAAGAGTTATCGAGAATTTATTGAAAATAGATTTTACAGCTTTTAACCCTCCTAATTTTCGATTTTCGAAAAATTAAAAAAATCAGTTATCTTATTATAAGCTTCATTCAGAAGCAAAACTCACCTCGACATCTCAATGGGTTTAAGCGGAATGGACGATTCATTTAAACGTATTTTACTCCTTTTCAACACCTTAATTTTCAATTTCAAAAAATACCTTCTTAGGGGATGCCTACGGTGAAAGGGGAAACCTCCCCCGAATTTCGTGTCTCTAGGTTCAGTGGTTTGGGTTGTGCGTTGTTGAGTGGGACACCAACTACAATTTATTTTTATAAATTTCTGTGTGTTGCAGCTGAAACTTGAAATTTTCACATAGCTTTAAGTGTGAAAAGAGGCATTATTATCAAATAGTGTACAGTTACAAAATAGGAAAGTCATAAGAAAAAGTGAGACGTGTAGGAATAATTTTCATGCCTATGTCTGTCTGTGGCTTTGTAGCTTCCAAACTGATGGAACGATTCCAATGCCTTTTTTATGTCGACAGTAACTTCAATACGTTTTAACTGTGTAAAATAAATATTTCTCAATTACATTAATTGTTAGATTCTAAAAGTTTAAACTGCTACTAATAACATACAAATTTTCTTAATAATTTGCTTGATACATAAAGCGATCCCACAAACAGTAACAAATAATAATAATTTAAAATTACTGTTGACACTTAAATGCGTCAGAAGAATGCTAAGTAAACCAAATATATATTTTAATTTAAAGTGACTAAATCAGAATAGAAAAAAAACAACGAAACCAAAAATCATAAAATTACGCACCAATGCGAAAATTTCGGCTTATATTTCGGAGTTGTCACTAAAGTGTTGCAGTTAATTTTTATGTTTCAAGTTTGCTAATTAAAAAAATATTACCTAGTATTCCCCGTCGCATTAACGGGTTAACAAATGTTTGAAACTATTTGTAATGTTTAATTTTTAAGGGATTATTTCATGTGTTGGTTATTTAATGTATAATTTAAGTGTAATCAAATATTTTTACTGTACAACTTTTAATAACATAAACCAGTTAAATTAATAAGCAAGCCAATATTGTTATGTGAAATTTTTACTGTTGCATGAAAGGTGTAAGACGTATCTCCCGCACAAAGAATGTAGACATTGCTATTTTTAAAAGAGTCATTATCTATGGTCGCCATACACTTACTACCCAGTAACAGCACCTAATAGTCTTCTTGGAAAAATGACTGTTCTATCAGTTATTTACAGTAGTTTTTCTTTAAAGATTTTCCTTCGGTATGGCGGAACCTGTTGTTTCTTTTTATTTGTTTTCTGTAGACTTAGCTGATATATTCTTTGTTGGTTTTTCATTCCATGTATTCTGTTAGTATAAATGCTAGTTTAAATTGGTGTATACTTGCAGTCTGCTTTCCTACTGGCGTCAGTACTTGAAAATGATTTTCATTGACGGACAAAACTTGATAGTGTCAAATATATGTTGATTGTAGTGGAGGCCTTTTAGCATCATGACGAACAAACACAACTTGGCTTTGCATTAATTCTGGATGGACAAAAACGATTTTAGTTGTTTTTATTTGTAACAAGCTTTAATGTTTTCATTTATTCTTTCATATTGTTTAGAAAAGCTGGAACATCATCTAAATTCTTCACGTCAAAGATGAAATCTCCAGGTAGTTTAACACAGCGTACAACTGTAGCATTGATTTCCGGACCAATGAAGGATCGAATGTCCATAAAAGTTACCGGAAGTTTCTCGACTCAATTGTTTGCAAGTGGTGCTTTTAACGAACTTTTGAGTTGCCGGTGCTATATCGCGATCTTCCATTTTCTTCTGGATGGTAAGCTATCATTCTGATGTGTCGAATACCAAAAGAAGTTGTAAGACGGTTGAAAAGTTCACATTCCAATTGTATTTATCTTTTCATTGTAATTGAATCGGGAATTTGCAAAAGGGACCAAGTCAATTTTGTAGCAAGTTCAGGATATGCGAGTTTCCGACTCTCCAAAGTATTACCTTGGCTGTCAGCAACATAAGAAACCAAGTCCTATACAAGAAATACGTTAAACGGACTAGTTCATGAATGTGCCAATAGCGCTTTATTTCGTTTATGATTTACGTGATTATTCTTGAAGAATCAGTTTCCATGTGGTTTAGTAGTTTTTTGACTAGCGTATACTAAGGTTCTAATAATCTACACCAAGGACATTATGATTTATCTGATAGTGTAATACATAACAATGCTTTAAGGGTAATAAGGCACTGTGGGGTGTTGTGTTTACAAAATATGTTTCTATGCGTCATATTATTAGTATTTCGCTAGATTACACCAGCATTGCACTAATTATCTACTCAAGACATTTTATTTTTAAAAGGTACCAAGTCTAATAACATTATTAATTTCTAAACAATAAAAGACAAAAGTTTTTCTATGTCAATTATGTTTCATATTATTCCGCACCCGCTATAATTTCAGGTTATCCATTTTTAATAACCTGTCTCACTCTCAGATCCACAATAACAAGTTTTTTTTTGTTTCCCAACAATCTACTCACTTGGACTTGGTCCGTTTTGCAAATTCCTGATTCAGTTATATCCGGTACACCGTAACGTGATATCCAACCATACAACAATGATGATAGCACTGGCTCTGCTGTGATATTCAAAAGCTTAGGTTCCTCTGGATAACGTAAGAAACGATCAGTTATTGTAAGCAGGCATCTGTTCCCTTGCCTTAGTGGTATTTGTCCGAATATTTGAACATTGGTGCGGTAAAATCCTTTAGTTACTGGTTGATGTACAATTTCGCTGTTAGTTCGCCTCCGAACTTAATTTCTTTAACACTGAACACACGTAGAGCTCCATTGCTTAATTGATTTTTCTGTCCAGGCGAATCCTTTTCTAAGTACTATTTATATTACATTTTATTCCAGGATTCGATTATTTGTGTGTTGATTCAAATTATCTCGTTTGAATTTTGAAGGTATTTGGTTGTCAATTACCTTGCGATGTATCACACAAATGTTCTACTCTACCATGTAGGAATAATAATATTATTTTCTTTAGTGAAATGTATGTATTTTATAACAGTTTCAATACTTCTGTATCACTTCCTTGAGCTTATGCTATTTCTTACACTTTGATTTATAATTGTATCCAATGAAACAAACACGTGACCTTGCGTCTGCTTCAATATTATTTTGACTACTAATATACAGTATGTCGGTTGTAAACTGTCGAGTAGAACTGACAGGACAAATTTGTCGTGGGGAAAAACCTGTCAAGTCATTGCTTAAAAATAAATTTCAATGAGGGTCCATGATGGTCGAGGGGTCAGACCTCTCGCCTCCCACCAAGGCGATCCGGGTTCGATTCCTGGCAGGGTCGGTCCCAGGATTTTCGCATGTGGGAATCGGCTGGTCAGTAGCATGCCGGCCTACGGTGCGAGAGATCCTGGGTTCGAATCCCAGTACGGTCATGGATGTTTGTGTCGTTTACTTAGGTTTAGTAAGTTTGTAAGCCGCCCCTCACTAACTGAAAAGTGCATGTATTGGAATGTTCCACTGCTGTGTATCCAACAAGTAATTCTCTGGCGTAAGCAGAGTAATTTTTTATGTGCATCATTTCGATTTTTTTAAGAACACTGGAGGTTGTAATACGCTATTCTCGATTTGATGAATTAGTGGTACAATCGTGAAATATGAGTCATCAGCTTTTAACATAAGTGGAAAATTCGATTATGGATGATCCAGAAGCGTTCTTTCCGCTAAGCTGCCTTAATTCTTGAATGCCCTGTTAAATTCCTTCTGTCTAGTTTATTTTCTCTGTTGTCATTCTTCTTTCACTTCAAAAAGATTGACCTGTTTCCTTCCAGCGTCCGGAAGTGTTCGTAAAAATTTTGTAAGTGCAAGGAATCTTCGCAATTACTTGATTTTGTTAAGTCTAGGTTATTCTATTATTGTTTTGAAAACGATCTATAAGAGCTCGTAGGCTGTACCATTTTTATCTTCTTGGTAACCAAAAATAGTACTCTTGTCGCCCAATATTAACATTTGTTTAAATTCATGCTAATGTCACACTTATTTAGACGTTTGAGAAAAATCTTAAGGTGTTCCATGCTACATTGATGTCGTCTATGTAGCAGTAAATAAAACTAAAGTCAAGTTCAGAATCAAGATGATGGGGAAATGTTTGAGCTGCGAATATAAAGCCAAATGGAACACAATAGAATAAACGGAATGGCACAGTAACTGACGATTTAGAAACATCATATTTGTAGGCTGGAATAGGTCTATGACGATAAGCGCTTAATAGGTTTAATTTGTTTTTAAAATGGCTTCCTTCTAGTTGAAAGTAAGCCATTGGATGTTTAACACTGAATATCTATCTGGTTTTGGTACAAACGCGTGATAGTGGGTACCTGAAATGTCTCCACAAACCAACCTTTTTGGACACAAAATGAAGAGGACTCGCCCAACAGCTAGTGACAGGTTCCCATGTCAATCATCTGTTGGAATTAGATACTATTTTAGTAAAAATTTAGTGACTAACTGTTGTAGACTGTATGTCCATATATAGCTTTTCGCGCAGTTAATTACAATATTACTTGACTATTCTGCATATTTTGTGATTCAACGGAGTAACATAAGGCTATTATTTTAGACACACTAACCCTTCACCTTATATTACAAATAAATGGTTAGTAATTAAGTCTATCTGGAGATTAAAACGCTCGATGAAATCAGCACTCACAATACATTGGCAATAAGGAAATTCCGAGCGAAATTGCGTCGTAGTAGTTATTCGAGTTTCAAAAGCTGTTCTCCATGAATGTTTCTACATGAACCTGCCCTGAAATTTACCTACACAGAGTAATTAGATAGCAGACAGGAGCCGCGGTTGGTTCAGTTCAGTGACTAGATAGACCACTCGTCTGACACCAAAGTGATCCGGGTTCCACAACAGCTGGGGTCGATACCAAGATTTTCGCGTGTGGGGATCGTGCGGGACGATGTCGCTGATCGGCGGGTTTTCTCGTCGAACTCTCTCATTACAGCGCATATATTTTAAAGGACTTCTTCCATTGTCATTCATCCGACTGATGCCCAGTCTGAAGTCGGCAACAGGGGTTCCATACCCTGGCCCTCAGATGAAAAATAAATACAATGATTCCATTACATTCATACATACTTTTAAAACTGCAAATAAAAGCATGATGAGAAACCAAACAGTCGATGTGAGTAATAATTAATGTCAACTTTTTTGCTTCGCAGTCAGATGGCCTATTATTTTCTTTTCTTCGTAATAGATAAATATGCCAGGTCGTAGCTATGAAATTATTGAATCGTCATCGATCCCTAACACGTTTGCAAAATTTCAAATAATACGGACTTCCGGAAGTGGGTAAAATATTGAATATCGAAAAAATTCCAGTTGACATTCATTTCTCCTAGTAGTTGAGATTACCAGGGAATAGCTATGAAATCGTTGTATGACTGGATTAAGTTTTTTTGGACGTATCCTACTGGGATGCAGATGTCTGTAAAAAAAAAAGTAAAAAAAAAATACAAAAACATAAATAAGCAGGGTACGCTTATTTATGTTTTTCTGTAGTTTTCTTTGACAGAAACCTGTATTTTTTACGTAGTAAGTAAAAAAATCTAAATTCAGTCACTCACTCTTATTGCACAACTCTTTAAAAGATAAATTAATTATTGTATGGCAAAATGTCAAACTATTCGGACATCTGGAAGTTTGCGAAAATTAAATAGATATATTCAGTTACGCTTATACAGAAATGTGAATTTAATAAAAGCATGTTAAAAATATTAAGTCTCTATCAAAGCACATATTAATTTTTTCCCAATTTCTTTAAATCTTATTTACCTCATATCATATTCTTATACTGCAGCTTTTGGAAGAGAAAATCTTTTCACGAAATTATTGTTGATATTTGGTCACTTATCCTGAAGTAGGATATTTTGGTCTGAAGTAAGACACGCTTACCGTAAATGTATGATCGCAGTCGTGGCAACGCTGTCCTTGTCTGTGCTGCTACCTGCCAACTTCCACTCGAACAACGCGATATTAGTACACGGTGCGACCGCACAGATAGCGAGCGGATCGTACCTTCTCGCCAACTGAACTACAGAAAGTGACTCTCGCTTTCGTTCAAGAAGTGACCCGTGCCAATTACTTGAAAGCATTCGATCCCAGTGAATGTAATTATCCCAACTTAGCTAACCTGGAGTGATCGAGCGAATCTGGTCACGTTACCATGAATACCTAGCTGGTTGTAGCCGGTTACTTTTCGTAAACCCGGTTTAAAAATAAACATATTTATTTGTTCAGTATAGCAGGAAAATTCCCTTGTAATAAAAATGATATTAAAATACTATTCAAATAATTTATTCTGTTATTTGTTTAGAGTAGGCACAAATAATTATAAAATTAATAGCTGGGTAACTTATTATTACGGACCTAAAAAACTCACGTTTTCTTTTGAGATCAAGCTATAATTCCAACTTCTATATTTATTTATTTATTTATTTATCTTTCTGTCGAGCAACAATACATTGCTATAGAAATCGTCAGGAACAATACAATACAATACCATATAAACACAATATAAATACAGAGATCAAGAAAACAATATCACTAGTAATACTAGTGTAAGAAAGATAGAAAAAGTGTGATTTACATAACTTCACAAAGACTTGTAGTATTTACAAATTGTTTACATATATATGTACTAGAATAAAAGATCTATATACACATACAAAGACATGTTTCATAAAATACACAAACATATAAACATAAATATTTACAATAACATTTTTCCCCCTTCCCTTTCTCTTCTTTAAACCATATATATTTATTTACCTTTACACTTTACGGTAAAATTAGCCTATACTGACACCTATTCAGACAGAGTGTAGAAAGATTTATTGAGTAAAAATTCATGCAATTTTTGTTTAAATTGCCTGGTAGTTTATTGAACAGCCTTAAACCTACATTTTGTGCACTTTTAAGTGTATATACCTTGTTTACATTAATCAAGTGAAAATTGTTACGTATTCTAGTATTATGCTTATGTATATGATTGTTTTTAATATATTTATCTCTGTTTCCAAGGATATAAAGAATGGTTTTATATATGTAAACACAAGGTACTGGGAGGATTTTCAATATTTTAAAAACTTTTCTACAGCTGTCAGTTGGGGATAAATTTTGAATTATGCGTAGTGCTCTTTTCTGTGCCGTGAAAACAGTTTGCAAGTTTTTCCTATGCCATACGTTATGTGTGAATGAATGTATGCAAAATAGACTGATTTTAAACAGTTTCTTGATGTTACATACGAAAGTGCTCTTAACATGTAACAAGCTGTATTAATTTTATTTATGGCATGTTTTGTGTGTTCTTTCCGTGAAAGTTTGCTATCAATTTCTACACCAAGGAAACGTGTTTGGTTAACTGGACTGATTAATTTATTTTCCACAAATATTTGGGGTTTTCTTACTGTCTTTCTTGAGGTGAACAAAAGGCATTTTGTTTTGTTCAAGTTTAAGGCGAGTTTATTGGAGGAAAACCATGTGTTTAGCTTACAAAGTACTTTAGTTGCAGTTTCATCAAGTGTTTCTTTATTACATGGTTTGATGTGTATGTTTGTGTCGTCAGCAAATGAAATTATTGACGTGACGTGTAGTTGTAGTTCAAGATCATTTATATATATTATGAACAGCAATGGCCCAAGAACACTTCCTTGTGGAACACCAGTATTTATTACCTGTGATTGGGAACAAAATTTTTCTAAGAAATTTGATTCATTTTTATGTGCAATTTCTACTACTTGTCTTCTGTTTGTCAAATAAGATTTTAATAAATTATTTACAACTCCCCTAATGCCTAAAATTTCCAGTTTTTCTAACAAAATGTTGTGGTCAACCGTATCAAATGCTTTAGATAAATCAAGAAATATCCCTAGTGAGTCATATGATTTGTCCTTGGATGATATTACACTTTCCAGAAATTCACCTATTGCAGACTCTGTACTCCTGCCTTGTAGAAAACCATGCTGGAAGTTATTTAACAATTTGTATTTGGTTAGGTAATTAATTATTCTGTTTTTCAATATTAACTCGAAAATCTTTGAAAAGGAACTCAGTAAAGATATGGGTCTGTAGTTTTCTACCTGCGTACAATCACCCTTTTTAAATAATGGAATAACTTTGGCTATTTTGAGATCATCAGGGAAGACACCCATTTTAAATGATTCATTTATTATGTGTATTAAAGGCTAGAAAGCAAATCAGTGCAGTTTTTTATTATTTGTACTGGGATATCTTCTAGGCCGGTGGAGGTTTTGTTTTTTAGTTTTTTTTACGCACTATCCCGTTTCAAACAAACTGGATATAAGTATAAAGATGTGTCAGCTCTTTTTATACCCAACTTAAGCTGTTTCTGCGGCTGAGGTAATTTAGAGGATATTTTCTGAGCTATTTCACAAAAAAAATTTGTTTATGTAATTGGCTTTGTCCACTGTGAATTTAAAGACCGCTCCTTTATCATCTACTATTTCTGGATTTTGATGTGTGTGTTTTTGTATGCCAGACTCCTTCTTTATTACATTCCAAATAGTTTTTGACCTGTTGTTAGAATTTTGTATTAGCTTGTCTGTGAAAAGTTGCTTGGCTTTTTTCAGTGTGTTTTTGTAAATTTTTTTATAAGTTTTGTAGTAACTTACAAAGTTGGGTGAATTATTATGTTTACTTATAATATGTAGATTTTTAAGATTTTTACTTGACGTCTTAATTCCTTTAGTGATCCACTTTGGATCATCTTGTCCATGTTTGATTGTAAACAATTTCTTTGTAAAATGCTTGTTAAATTTTAACGATAAGTTATTCATGAACAATCTGAACTCGTCATTCACAGAAGTAGCAGAAAAAATGGCAGTCCAATTTTCTTTGCTGAGGTCACGATAAAAGTAGTCAAAGTTTTTATAGTCTCGCTGAAACAACAGTGTTTTTTCATACATTATCTTACTGCAATTTATATTTGTAACCACTGCCCATAGTGGTCGGACAGTCCGCTGATTACTTGTTTGAGATCTATATTGCATAAGGTTTTGCTAATTATGATATGGTCTATACATGTTGAACCGGTATTTGTTTCCCTTGTTGAAAAACATGTTAAGGGGGCAAACCATATGATGCTAGAATATTTAAATATGTAATTGTGTTTTTATCCATGATATTTTTCAAGTTTATGTTGAAGTCACCACTTATTACAATTTTCCGTTTTATGCTTACTAATTTTAATAGTAGTTGTTCCAATTTACTAAAAAAACACATCCATTTCCCCTACTGGGGACCTGTAAATGCTAACAATAATAATAGAACAATTATTTACATCATGCAATTCCACACAGGCAATTTCAAACTCCCTTTCAATAGACATCAACTCAATATCACTCCTCTTTTTGTAAAGTATATTTTTGCGCACAAAAATACAGACACCGCCACACTTATGCACAGTACGGCAGTAATAACTACCAAGATTGAAACTTTCTAAAGATAGTGAAAATAGTTCACTTTCTTTGCACCAGTGTTCACAAATACAGATGCATGATAAATGATTGAAATCATTTAGTAGAACTTCTAGACTTTGTGTTTTATGTCTTAAAGATTGAATATTTTCATGAAAAACGCTAATGCTATTGTACTTATCTGGTTTACTCGATTTACTTCTGTTCTTGATATTGTTGAAATGATTATTATTCTGCTGATGCTGTTGCGTCTGCTGATGCTGCTGTGACTGCTGATGCTGCTGTGACTGCTGATGCTGGTGCTCTTGTGGTTGCTATGAGGGTGAGGTTTCTTGTGTGATGCTGCTGTGATTCTGTCTCATTCCTGTTTTAATGTTTAGGTTTAAATATAATGTTTTACTACTTCTTCCAGAGGAAGGAGTCAAATGTTCGGCTGGCGTTGAGGTTCTGAGAGTTACATTCTGTCGATTTGGCGTTATAGATTCTGTGGGTGTAGTCTTGTTTATATGGCATTCTCCTATTGGCTTCTGCGGTGTTCGTTGTGTGTGTTTTGGAGTTACAATTTCAGCAGCAACTCTTTCTTTGCCTTTCCTGTTCAGGTGGAGTCCATGCCTTGTGTAACAATCTCTAGGTAATCCACGAACATCAATTACATGCAGATGATTGAGCCCTTTACAAATTTCTTTGATCAGTTCGTTGGTTTTTCTAATCCCTATGTTAACACTAGAGTTGTTTTCCATATAATGTCTATGTGGTATGTTACAAATGGAGACACGAGTATGCTGTAATACAGGTAATAAGGACTTTAAACATTTGATCACATTACCTGCTTCATTTCTTGAGATATCATTTCCTCCAGCACAAATGACTACTTCGTCTTCATTTTTGATTTGTGCACTGTCTTCTTTTAGATCGTTTATTACATGTGCGATTGTTGCCCCTGGTTTAACCATACCTTGAGCTTGAACATTTGCATTTAGCTTGTTGACTTCTCCTGCCATTCCCCTGCCTTGGCTGTCGGTCTAGAGCAGAATGGAATTTTTTTTTTTTTTTGCATTTTCGCATCATGTTTTTTTGTCGTCGCCGGATTTTTAGGTCTCTTGAAGTCAACACTTCCCTTGTTTTTTGTTGGACTACAGCTATATTCATCATTTTCAACCCGCAGCACTTTGTACTTGTTTTGGACATTAATACAGGATTGTCTTTTTTCTAGCCAATTCTGTTTCCTTCTGACAACTTCTGACCACTTGTTTATGCTTTCACTGTTTTTACGCTCACTGGTCAACTTCAACTCTTCGTTGTATTCACGAGTTAACTTCAGTTCTTCAAGTAGTACTTTAATTATTTCCCGCAATGATGCGATCTCATCTAGCAACTGTTGTAAGAGACGTTCGTCTCCATGTATGTCTTCTTCAGCTCGTCTGCATTTGTTTTCTATACCACGAATTTGAGCATTTTTGTCTCGTTTTTCTAGATGCTGTGCAGCATGTAGTAGTACTTCAATATTCATTTTGGACGTTTTTAGCACAACAATATGTGTTAGGCACAACTAAATATAGTGAAACTTAGTTCGTAATAAAAGAATAAATATCATTAAGTTAACATATATTTAAACACTTAAAATGGGAGCGATACAACTCACGATCCTATGCGGCGGTTCGTGTCACTTTTGCAATTGGCCCTCGACTCTAATGACAGTTCCTGGAAGTCGCTGAGCCAATAACCAAAACGTAAGTAAATTAAGACCCACATCACTGTGTTAGTGAGCAGCCAATGAGCAGTTGTCTGCTAGAGTAAACATACGTTCTTGCAGGCAGGCTAGTCTTCAGGTCAGTCAACCCGCGAATTTTTCCTGTCTCTATTTGTTATTGCTTTTACATACAGCTTTGAAAACTATGTATTATTTTTCAGTAGCAATACTTTGTAGTACCGTTATTTTTAATTCACTTGAAATCCGGAAAATACAGATTTTAAAAAACACCAGCAGAATATTTTTTCTGAGCTATTTGAGGTGTTACTCGACCTAAGTAAATTTCAATTATAAATCCTAAAATATCAGGACCTAAACTTGGCTTCGTGGTGAACTTGTATACTAATTGGCTGTCCACTGACGGGCTACAGCAAAGCTACTTTTATCAGTCGTATAGGAAATATGTTATACTTTAACTAATTAAATGTTAACCTGGAGGACACAATTAAAAGGAGATAAAAAAGACAGGATTGTAGGAGAAACAATTAATTTTTCACATGCCAGCATAGGCCTGAACTACTTATCATAATTTAACAGCGTAGTTGAATTGTTCTTCATAGTTCCATTAGATAAGGACCTCTTCGAACTCACGACTCAAACGTTCGACACGTTATACAGCGAAAATTAACAAATCCTTAATTTACGTTCTTTCGTTTTGCAGTATTGCCATAGTCATTGAAAATATGACTTCTATAATACTCACCTGATTCAAGTTCTTATTAAAAATAACTGTGGATTTCTATCGAAACTTTAATTAACTTTTACATCACACCCGTGGAGTTTTGATTTCAATTTAAAAACATTTCTGTCAATTTTGTTGGCTTAGTTGTCAATAGTTTTGCACGATAAATAACATTTCTAGAGTTGGTTAGGTTTTCTCAGTTGCACAACCAGAACGTTCTATCACTTAAGTTAGGCAGGTAGTAATTAAACGAATGCCAGAAATTTGCTTAGTTAACGATTTGAAAAAAAAAAAAAAAAAAAAACTTTCACGTATTTTTCTTAACGGCATCAGTAACATTATTACATTATTTACCTTTACCTGTGATGACAATGTTGTGAACTTTGTTAATTAAATTATATATATATATATATATATATATATATATACACACACACATACATACATACGTAAGAGAACACTGACCGACTGACTGGCTGACACGTCAAACTGCAGGCCAAACCACTGGACCTAGAATCGTGAGATTTTTTTGTGGTTTCCCCTCAAGTCGTCGAACACTAAGAAGGGATTTTTCGAAATTCGACTTCTAATGGGTTGAAAAGAGTTGAAATTTATTTTTGAAGGAACGTCGATAGAGCTCGAACCCGACGGCGTATCATCGTGATTAATATTTTTATGGGGCACTGATAATAATGCATATTAACCAATTTAAGGACTCTGCATACCTCAGAGCTCCGGCGGCAGCAAGAATAGGGCGTTACAGGTTAAATTAAATTCCTAAATATCTCAGTCACTTTCAAACCTACATATATGCCACCACTGACTTTTTTGTTCAGTACGATACGGCCCACACTGCTACGGAATATTTTAGCAAGTTATACCAATGCCCTGAAAACTATGATAAAATAAGTGTTTTTATGCCGATTAAACACTCGAAACACCGTACTCATAAAATTCATTTCACATTTTCGTTTACGAAGCAGTATTCTCCTCTTCTCAATGCAGAAAATGGTTTCCATCCGAAAGCGATATCTCAAAGGGTGACTGAGCTACACGGAATTTAGTTTAACATGTAAAACTCTATCCTTGCTCCCGCCGCGCTCCGAGGTAGGCAGAAGCCTTAAGGTTCTTCTTAATGAAATTCAACATTTAAGGGGGTGAAAAGACCTTAAATGTGTGTTCGATTAATTATCTACATCTATCGAATCCTTCGGGTTAAAGAGTGAGTTTCCAGTTCAAAATGGTGCTTACGTAAATACTGAAACGCGGTTTTAGGGATAGTTTGAAATTCGCCCCCCGAGCAGTGAAAAGGTTCCCTTTAGTTCGTAAGCGAGCAGTCAGAAGGAATTTTTAGAATTCGTCTCTTAAGGGGTGAAAAAAGGGCTGAAATGTGTTTTATAAGATTTGTCTACACAGCTCTAACCAGACGGCCTGTTATCATTAATTTTGACTTCAATCGATCAATCAGAAAAATGCATACTATGCAATTGAAGGATTTCTCAAAATTCAAGTTTTAAGGGGGTAAGAAGACCTGATATGTGTTTTCGTATTATGACCTTGATTTTCGATGAAAATATATTCCCACGACCTTCTTTCAATACCTTACGTTCAGATTTGCCGCTTTGGTTCAGGGTAATTGGCAGTGCGTGTTTTTGTAGACATCTGTCAATTGACTGTTTCAGTCACGTGCACTGTGATGTGAAAAAATAATGAGCTTGCTTAACAGAGTAAGATTTAAATGGCTTAAGGCATAAATATTAACGTTAATCTTACTTGTAAAATCTACTCGTACATAGAAGTCAACCTCTATGTATAAAAGAGTTCATTGACTGACTGACAATAGGCCTATATAAAACTGCAGCCCAAACCATTGGACCTAGAAACGTGAAATATTTTTTTGTTTGGGTTTTATATTAATCATCGATATCTATCGAACCCTTCAGGATACAGAGTTCTTTTTATTTCTAAATGATGATTATATAAGTACCCAAAAGGCAGTCTTAGGAATTATTGAAATTCGAAACCCTAAGCAGTTAAAAGGGGGGAAAATATTTTTTTTAATGAATCTCTATGTGTATAAAAGAGAACCCTGACTGAGTATTCGGATGGTATAAGTCCTTAGCATACGTAGTATGATGACTCGTTTGCCTCGAGCACAACCATTGATGACAGTGCCTTCGGCTGCGGTAACTACTTCACTTAAACATGTTCCGTTTCATGGAGCGGTTATACGAGCTACGAACTAGTTCAGTCTCTTCTCGTTCAAAGTAGACTGGTTTCATATGTTGTTTCGTACGACATATCTTCGAAGATTTTTTCCTATTGACTGCTTGGAGTAACGGGTCTGTGTAGCAAATATGGTTGCGTTTTGGTTAGATATTTTACACTCGTTAATTGTATTAACTTTTAGGCGTCCAATAATTATATCTACTTTACACACACAGCAGCATCTCAGTTGGATGCAATAAGTCACAAATGTTGGGTGTAGATAGAGTAATTATTAAATATGGTAAGATACACTCAAGTTTAAGTTTGTTGAGGTTAGAACGTTCGTTGAGGTTGTACGAATACCATGTAACGAAACTATGCAATTGCAGAATGCTCACTCCCGTATAAATTATTTGTTTTATGACCGCACTTGCTTTTTCGGATCGTTTGCTTGTAAAGCTTTAAAGACAAAATATTGGCCCGTGATAATTGAGAGTTATTTCATCAGTATAGTTCTGGTATAATTATTTGTCGTATTTACATAAGCATCATTATGAAGCAAGTAACATCTCGATATCTCAACTGGTTAGGTATATTTCACGGAGAAATTTGAATCTAATTTTACTCCTTTTCACTCCTTTAGTGAATGAATTTTACAAATTCTTACCATCACATGTTTAACATTTGCGTAGGTATCCAATAGAAGCGAAAATCACGACGATAACCCATTGAGTCAAAGCTTAATCGACGATTAATTTAAAATCATATTTCATCTCTTCAAAGTCCTAAGAGTTAGAATTTAGAAAAGTCATGAAATTTGTTTACGGGAATTTGCATATTCATCATAAAAAAAAGTGAAAACTAACTCTACATCTAAACTTGTTCGCTAGTAATAATGGATTTATTAGAAATGCTTTCCCTTCCATGTCTTTTCATCCTCTTAAAGTTCAAATTTAATAAAAAAAACTTTATAGTCTGTTAATGCTATTGTATGCGCATTACATTTTGTGTAAACCGTAACGAGAGCCCGTTGGATCGGAGACATAAAAACGATTAATTGAAAACACTTTTCACCTCTGTCATAATTTTTTTACCACCTTATGTGTCAAATTTCGAAAAATCAGTAAACTGAGTTTCATGTTTTAAAGTAAGCAATAATCTTACGCAAAAAAAGCGTTGATATCTAAAAGTTCAATCATATGTCGGTCACGAATCGAAAACACATTTTACCCTTTTTTTACCTATTTGGAATCAAATTTGGAAAATAACCTGTTGTAGTATTTTGGATAGTTACGTTAATATCCTTATAAAGAAACAGCACTTCAATACCTAGACTGGTTCGATATACATGGAACAATAATCGAAAACCTATTCACCGTGTCTTCACCCCATTAATTAAAGAATTTCGTAATGTCTTTGAAGTCCTGTCGTGTAAATTTTTAACGCATATCTAAATGAAGGAAAAAATCACTATGAAAGCACACTGGGTTCGAGCGATATAGATGATTAAAAAAAAAAAAATTTTTCCTTCTTTTTACTCCTTGGGAGTCGAATATCAAAAAATTCTTAAACTGATATTTGAATAACTTATTTACATCAGCATCATTTTGAAGTAAAAAGAACTCTGTATCCCGAAAGGTTACATATATATTGATAGTTAATTGAAAACACGCTCTAGCTACTTTCACCCCCTTAAAAGATGAGTTTCGAAAAATACTTGAATTGGCTAATATGCATGTTTACGATGGATCGATTGAAGTAAAAATTAATGACAATAAGCCGTCTGGTTAGAGCTGTGTAGACAAATCTTAAAAAACACATTTCAGCCATTTTCACTTCTTAGTAGACGAATTTTGAATAATTTCTTTTTATTGCTCGTTTACGAAGTAAATGAAATCCACACGAAAAAATGTCACGTTTCTAAGCGTAACGGTTTGGGCTGCAGCTTGATATACTGTCAGTAAGTCAGTCAATGCACTCTTCTTATACATTGAGATTTACTTATGTGAACGAGTAGATTTCATAAGTAAGATTGTCGTTAATATTTATGCCTCACGCCATTTCAAGTCTTACTCAGGCAAGCTTATTATTTTTACACACCACAGTACACTTTTGCTATTATAATTACGCATTTACGAATACGACACTTATCAAATGATATCATTGGTGGGCCGTGGAGAATAAAACATTTTCTATAGTTACGATCCCTTATTTTTGCGAAAATATGTTTGCACCAGATTGACTAGGTGACTTATGTACACATCTGTAGCTTTGCATCATTACCAATTATTGGATATCTATAAGCCTCGCCGTCTTGGGGTTCTCCCAATTACAGACGTGTAGTGTTGCAGTAACCTTACTCGTGACTGAAACAATCAATTGACAGAAGTCTGCGAAAACACACACTGCCAATAACGCTGAACGAAAGCGGCAAATCTGAACGTGAAGTATTGAACAAGTGGTGCGAAGGTACTTTCCCGAAAAACACGGGTCTTATAGAACACAGCAGAAAGGGAACTTTCATAATTGAACTGTAACTTGGGGTTAATGTAAGGTGACTCGGTGAAAGACGCCAGCCATACAAGTTTACTATGTTTTGTTGGTTACTATTTTAATGTAAAAAACACGTCTCCAACGGAAATATAGTATCCTTTAATTGATATTTTTTTTTTTTGCATCCGTATTAAAGTCCTTAAGAATTTCATCTTCCCCGAGTTATCATATCTGCTGTAATTTATTCCACAGTGATCTATAATGTGTATGTACTGTTACGTTCGCAAAGGTGTTTGCAACGTCCCAATTACTAAAGTTTGCAGTGCGCGCGCGCCAGAAAACGTATGCACGCACACACAAATAGGTGTGTGTATACACAGACTGAACCCAATAAAATCTACTGTTCCAAACCTTAGCCATTATATGTTTATAATGTACATAAATGTGTGAAAATTACTAAACAATGGCATTTTTAGAACTTCTTTCCTCAGTCTCCTTAGTTTTCCATTCGCAAATTATAACAATATTTTCACTGATGTGGTTTAAAAAATATATGACAACAGTGCTCAAACATTATACAAATTCCTTAGGTATTAGTCAACTAATTTTGCATGCGCACTATCCGATGACTTTGAAAAGGCAAGAGTATGACCACACTTATATAATAAATCTGTATCTAATGGCGTCGTCAATATTGATAAGATGTTATGGATTTAAATGTTTTAAAGGCAATGTATTTTACCAGAGCGTGATGATAATACATTTTAAACATTTTTTATTTAACAACCAAACATTACAAAAACTAGTTATTTCAGTTTAGCTTCAGATGTCCCACCCTAAGGAAAAAGAAAAAAATACATCCTAGCATCTGCAGTGCTGCACTTTAACTTTCCACACATGAGATAATAATATCAAACCTTGTTTCAGACCTAATTTACGTGCTATTTGGACGACGACGATCATGATTGGGATCTGGAATCGCGCAGGCTCTAAGGCCGATTTTTGCTCGCACACCACTAGTCTTGTAGTCTCTAAGCGCAAGGCACTCAAAAAGCGTCTGTCTATCCCTCGAAGTCTGAACCTAGTAGGTGCTTCTTGTCCTCTCCTCACATCCAAATATCAAAGAAGAAGCTGAAAATACATGCTAATGCTGTGCAAACATTCCTAACACGGCTTGAATAAATTGACATTCTCTCAACGTTTACCAAAAACGTACGTTTACACACCTTGACGGGCGAAGTTTATGATCAACAACTCAGCGTTTATACTTGGAACTTATGTTCAAATATATAACCAGGAACAACACTTTCGTAGTTTCAAACATCAAAAACTGATGACAGACTACAACAACCAGAAATGAGGTAGACTTGTTTGTTGTTCTTTTGTGCACATTTCATACAATGGAGCAGGAATCACAATTAGCGAAAGAATAACTGTTTTGACGGTTGTGCACATCTCAATTTTCAAACAGACCTGAGTTTGTACGAGGGGTTAGGCCGAATTGGAGGGGGGGAGGAAATCCGATTTTCGTTTAAAACTTCTCGAGAGCAAATTATATTATTATATTCCTTTCTAGCGATCCGGAAATTTCGCGTATTTGACGGCATGCCAGCAAAACTCCACAATCTTGTGGAAATTCTGTCCTCCTATAGCTACTTGCTCATTGGCTGCTGTTCCAGTGAATTTGTAGTTGTACATATGTCAGGGTACTGCAGAACTCTGCGAGTATTTATTTGCGTACTTGCTATTGGTCTAGTGTCATTACTCTTACCCAATCGCGGATGTAACCTAGTTTGAAGAAATTAATTTGCGAAGTTTCCAGGTTACATTTTATATATACTGAATGCTGTTTAATTTGTATAGAGTACGTCTGGTGATGTTTTCTTCGTTTAAAAAAAAATACACCGCAAATATAGGCGTAATGACACATCAAAATCAAAATATTACTCTTTTGGAAAGTTACGCATTACAAAACTAGCCAATAGCGATAGGTAGGGACAGGAAAATTTCGCGAATTCAATGACCTGCATGTTAGAATCAAATACCCTATACATACTCTAGCCCCGACTATTTGTCCACTAGCTGCTACTCAGTGAAACAGCAGACAATGAACGAATAGACAGGGCTTGAGTATGCATACTTCAATGGATTCTAGCCTACAGGTAATTGAATTCGCGAAATTTTTTCATGTCCTTAGCGATAGGTTATTCACATAAAGTGAGCATTTTTTAGGGTCTCTAACTGCAATAACCACCTAATCATTACATTTTATTTCGGCCTAGGATGTTCACTTTTGAGATCACTGTGGTACACACAGAGAAAAAGGTTTGGTTGATTCAACCGTATATATGTTTATATATGGCTAAACAAGCGTGCAACAGTTGAACCAACCAAATATTTGGTTGCCTGGCAGGTATAGTTATCCCAAGAGAATGGTTTAGTCCAGTTAAATATACATTTTGTTGGGACGACTAAGCCAATACTTGAAGCGTTTCATATGTTGTTCAGCCAACAAAATTTTTGTTGAATCAAATACATACTTTTTTGGCCATATATACGATTGAATCAACCAAACCATTTTCTCTGTGCACATTCACTTTGTCAGTCGTACGAATGTTTTTAAAATATTGTATATTCAACGTATGGATGCTCGCATTTCCGTGAAACTGTAAATATTATTTCTGAAAAGCAAGTCAGTAATTTTTTTCTTGTGAAACCGTGAACCAGCTTACTGAATGAGGGAGGGACTTTCAAACTATGTTAACAGCATACAATTTTATCGAAGACGACGGGAATGTATGCCAGCAGAACTCTCAGAGCATTGCAAACGTACGCGGAATTGACTGTAACTAAGAGACGTAAGAATCGCATGGATTATTTCGGGTTGGAGACCGAATTAAAAAACGTGTATGTTTCTGTCACGTTCATATTTAGTTTGATATATATACGTGATAACGATAGCCACGATTTTATGTCGAAAATATTTTTGCGTCAATTGGTTTCAATGGCTTATACGTGCATCTGCAACTCTGCTTCGTTGTCATTGATTGGACGTCTTAAATCTCTCTTGCCTTGGGTTTCCTCTGGTAAATCACAGACGTATGGTGTCACAATAACTTTATTCTGATTAGTGCAGTCAAATGAAAGACGTTTCTGAATAAACACAGGCTGCCAATAACCATGAAGCAAAGCTGCCGATGTGCGCGTAAGTCACTGAAACGGAACGGTGCAAAAATCTTTTCGCGACAAAATCGTAGCTATAGTGATAACATCTGAAGGTGTGTGAAGTAAAAAAAATAATCCCGCCAGGTCTAACAATTAAACGAAATGTCACTATAAACAGCAACCAATGATACGAGAGACGAAAATTTCTTGAACTCATTTGGGGACAAGGTAGATTTATTAAACTGTTTTATGTTTTAATAGCGCATTGAGCTCTTCATCGACGATGGCTTTCCCTCATTGGCCTGTACGTAGGACAAACAAACAAACGAATCAGATGACTTCATAGCCGTTGGAGAACTCAGATCGAAAGAGATGGCTATGTAACTACAAATTTGGCAGTTTCGCTTCTGTATTCTTACGTAGTCTGTAGTCAAGTACTGGTGCTGTGTTTCTTGCGAAAAAATTTTTCCGAATGTGTATAATAAAAATACACGCTGCTTATTATAATACTCATACTATTTATCAAAAGATAGCTAAACTTAAATACATTTTAAGACTCTTTCGCGTGATAAAATTGTTTTCAGTTTACCTTCAAATTTATTGGATTGAAATTTATTAAATTTAATGTGGCTCCCTGCTAATATCATAAATGCGGGTATTTTTTCTTGAATTTTTTCAATAACATTTGTTTCGGAAATGCTTTACTTTAATTTTTATTTCAATTCACATTTTCAACCACCGAGATATTTACCTCACACATAATATTTGAGTTCAGCATGCGAATTACACGATGTTTAGTATAAAAACACACGGAATTTCTTAAAAACAACATCAACATAAATTAAAAGTTTTTTTGACAAACTATTTTCGTGCCGTTTGAGATCAGCTTACAGTTTTAAAATATCTACATTTATTTTTACGAGCCTCGTTTGCTTGAAAATTGTATGTCAATTTTTTTTTCCAGCGTGTTTCTTCAGACGCTAGAGTACAATTAACAGAAACACTATAAAATCTTGTTTTACATACAATGCATTTATTTCAAGAAAATGAATTAAGTTAATGTTTGATGACGTGTCTTTGCCTTCAGAAAACGTGCGACGGAATCACGCTGGACTCGCGTTGGGGAGGTCTCGGGTACGAATCTCGGCTTCGGCTATCGTTATGTAGGTTTCCCATGGCTTCCCGAAATCTCCTCTTGTTAATGCTGGTATAGTTCATTAAGGGCGCGGATTGCCTCAGTTTCCAACGTATTTTTTTATTTTTAAATTTGTACCAGATATTTTTTTTCTAATTTTAACATTAAATTGTGACAAAATCTTCCTCTTTGAAAATTGTTGTATCTTTCATAGTTTTTGCATAATGAGTCTGAAACGTCAAAATTTCGACATTACGGTTTTATGTACGCCACTAAAACCAATCGACATACCAAACCGAAAAAAAAAATACAATGTGTAACAATGTTATAGGCTATGAAATGACACATAGATAAACAAAAAATAAATATTTTTGTATTTAATAAAAAATGCAGAATTTTGAAATGGAAATTTCAAAATTTCAAAAATTGTTAAAAAAAAAATACAAAAATCTATTTATATTTTAATTTATATAGTTCAAATCATAGCCTATAACATTGTTATACACTGTGAATCTTTTCGGTTTGGTATGTCGGTTGGTTTTAGTGGCGTGCATAAAACCGTAAAGTCGAAATTTTGACGTTTACGACTCACTATGCAAAAACTATTAGAGATACAACAATTTCCCAAGAGGAAGATTTAGTCACAATTTATGTCTATAATAAGAAAAAAATGTCTGGTACAAATCTAAAAATAAAAAAAGGCGTTGAAAACTGAGGTGAATCGCGCCCTTAAGGGAAATTCTCAAGGGTGAGACAGACACTAGTCGAGCGTCTGGCGCATAGACGCGATGAGGCAAGTAAGAGTCAACCTTAGCGCTCGGCCTATCGCGGTCCAACAGCGCGGAAATTAAGGCCATGCTCCCTTGTTGCTACAGTTCTTGCGATAATCATATTTTTAAAGCTTAAGGGCGCTGCCTACCTTGAAGCCACGGCGGGAGCAAGCATAGGGTTTTACAGGTTAAATGATTTTCCACCTGGCTCAGTAACGGCTGAAGTTACATATATGCTACCACTGACTTTTTTGCTCATCTCGGTGCCGCGCACATTGCTATGGATCGTGTAGGCACTGTTTTTTCAATACCCCGAAAATTGTGGCCAAAAAAGCGTTTTTACACACAAAAACACGTAAAAATTGCTATTCATAATTTATTTTCTGCAACGTTATTTACGTAGCAATATTCTCCTTTTCTCGGCGCAGAAAATGGTTTCTGTCCGGAAGAAATATCACAAAAGTCGACTGAGTGCCATTGAAAATAATTTAACATGTAAAACCCTATTCATTCTCCGCCAGGGCTCCGAGGTAGGCAGCGCCCTTAAGCGAGAGAAGATATCAAAAATCAGTTTGACAGTTTGGTTCAAAATTGTGTTTCCCGTGAAAGCTATATTTTTTTTAAAACAATAAATTATCCATACGGTTTCAACTAAAATGTCAACCAACGATAATTTCATTAATTACATAATTAGATCAAACCATAGCCTTGACTGCCTTGAAAAAATCAGCCAACATGGAGACGACGATTTTAAACAAAACTTCGAAACAGATATTTGATACAGGCTCTTCGTTTAGGCGTAAAAAGTTTGGTATCACAAAAAAAAAAGTATAAGCAAGAGGCATTGCTTTGAATCTTTAACAGTTTGTTACTATTGCATGTGTAAAAAACCAGTGAATTAAACTACAGACGCTAGGTTGAATTATTCTCTTGTGAATTCCTTTCGTCCAGTTACACTATTTTATTCTCTCAAATAACACACTATAGGACATAAGTGAACAGTGGCGTCTACAGGTAATAATTGTTTACCTTTCCTGGGAAGAAACCATGTCCCCAGTACAGTTATTTACTGACACATGGGCATAAGCACAAACAATCATCTTACAAAAAGCACTAGAGAATCAATCCTCTTAACCGATTGCTCTCACAGTTTCTGTCCTTGTGTAAACTTGTGTATAACTGTCCGTAACTATCTCGATGTAAAAAACAAGTGTATTATTAGGCTAACGCTGTCTCTTGCTCCGCTTACGTACTGTGTGAGTCGGGGGCACCCTTGATTTTTATTCGGGGAGGAGGGGGTGGAGGATAGGGTATTATTCAGGATTTCTATTTCG
>PNEQ01038323.1:0-25079 GCA_003012365.1 Medauroidea extradentata | reverse complement strand
TACCGTACTGAAAGGTACTGTAAGTGTTGTTCGGAAAGGTTTCTCACATTTTCAAATGGAATTTGGGGGAGGGGTGTTGAAACCCTCCACAACCCCCTGGGTGCGCCACACTGGTATGAGAACAGCGGTACGGCAGCAGGTGATTCCGGCGGGCTGACGGGAAACATGCCACGAGACTACGGCGAGTGAGCCTTGACACAGTGAACGGGCGGTCGTTCACCTCTCTGGCGCGCGATAGCCAGGCGCGTAGAAGCGAAATTCTCGCGTCACTTGTCTTTCACGTAATCACAACAACGTCGGTTTATTGCCTGCACGACGCTCTCGACACCTACGTAAGTGCGTCCTTCAACTGATCAGATGTTCGCCATCGAAAGTTGCCTATAGGCCTGGCGTCCCTAATCTGTAAAACATCCATATATCACTTGCGCAGACGTTGTCGGAGAGTAAAATTATTTTAAAATCAGAGTGAATATTTTTGATGTTCGGTTACTATAGAATCCTGGCTATTATCGTACTAAAAATTATAAAAATAACTGCTTTCCATTTGTATGGTTATTGTGGTTTCAATCCCTTATATTAATAAATACTGCTTTTAATTTTTTACTCGAAAGCAAATTGTACTACCGCCCAGTGCTATATAAGTGAGTATCTGTTAATATAATACCTACCAGGCAAAAATATAAAATCTCATCGAGTTATGATGAGTAGTTTATATTACATCGACAACTGAGTATGTATTCCAGTCGTACGCTCGACACCATACCTTTCCATATCTCTTAAGCAGGACTGTTGACATGCACTAAAGCATTGAGACAAGATGGCGCAGACCTCATTTAAACAAAACCTGGCGTTCTTAGTAAGATAATAATATAAACTGCAGTTTATTTTCAGTGACTGGCTTTTCATTAAAATATACAATCGTTCTCTCTCACTCTCCCTCTTTCTCTCTCTGACTGTCTCTCTCACTCTTTCTCTCTCACATACGCAGATACAGCCACACTAACGCATATACATGTATTTATGATGTGTGTGTGTGTGAATATTTTTGAGCTTTTACATTTGAGACAACAACGACGTCGTTAGAAAGGGTTTCAAACTACTTTCTCACAAGATCAGGAACCGATAAATAATTGGTTCATGGTCTAAGTTAAGGAATCATCCCAGCATTCATATGGAGCAATTTCAGGAAACCATGGAAAACAAAAATCAGGATGGCCGGAGCCGGGATCGAACCCGAGCCCTCCAACGAGTAAGGGCGCGGTATACAGCAATTTTCATTATCATGTTTTTATTTTTTATCTATACGAGAAATTTTTTTTTCTTATTTCAGACTCAAAATGTGATTAAATTTGGCTCTAATTAAATATTTTTATATTTCATAGTTTTTGTATAATGGCTTGTTAAAGTCAAAATTTGCATGTTTCCGTTTTAAGGACTACACTTAAACCAACTGACATACCAAACTGAAAAAAACTTACAGTGGATAAAGACGTCGCAGGCTTCAATGCCACGTACATAAAAAAAAAAATAAAAAATTTTTCTGTGCAAATAAAAATGCTAAAGATTAAAATAAAAATTTGAAAAAATTCAATAATTTTTTTAAGAATGCAAAAATATTCTGTTTTATTGTTTAAAATAGCTGAATTTTTTGCCTACACTATCGTTATTTACTGTGAATTTTTTCAGTTTGTAAAGCGAGTTGGATTTACTGTAGTCCTTAAAACGGAAACATGCAAATTTTGTCATTAACGATCCATTACGCGAAAACTATGAGAGATAAACAATTTCATAAGAGCCGAATTCGGTCACATTTTGTGTCTTAAGAGTGCGTGGTAGATAAATAAACGCTGAAAACATAAATTGATTCCTACGTTTTTTTCGAAGCCAATATGGATAAAATACTCAATGACAATCCTAGATAATGGTATTTGCCAACTTTATGAGTAAATATTTATTCGGAATTACTTATTCGTTACGCGTGATCTCTTGCGCCGCAGTTAAATTCACGAGGTTCCAGCGTCAGAGATTGTGCCTCAGAAGTTTGTAACACTGGAAACAATTTTGTTTAAAACGCTGGCTAAAAATATTGTCTAGGATTGCTATTGCTTAATTTTCGCAAATTGGCTTCTAGAAACCTACAATTATAGAGTAATGCTTTTAGCGTTGACCTATGTACCTCGCCCTCTTTAATAAGAAAAAATATCTGGTACAAATATACAATTTAAACATGGTGATGAAGATTGCGGTAGATCGCGCCCTTAACGTTGCGCCACCTCGCAACAGGACATTCTAAGACGACTTGAGAGATGTCACACGAATAGTATTATAGAAACTTTTTCATGATTAAAGACAAGGCATTGGTAGTAAAGGGTGTAAAAGGAGTAGGAGCCGGTTTACATGGTGTCAAGTTGTGTCACCATCTCAAATAACCTCGCTATCGACGAGATGTAAACCCACGTACCTTACAAAGTACTTGTGCTGTTTGAAGGCGCATAAATCGTCCAAATAAATACATTAAAATAAACAATATTTACACGAGACAGAGAATCCAATATATTTGGGAAGAGAAACAAATAAATGTGTCAAAGATTGTAGTCGGGACACTGCAAAAATAATTTGTAAACAGTAATATATGCACACAGTTCGGAATACTTACCGTAATTTATCTTGTAAGTAGATAAACACTTCAGCATTACTACTACACGAGTGTGATATCATCAGTACACATTTCACCTGAACACGGGAACAGATTCCAGTTTCCGAAACGTCGTTTTTCTGTTCGTATCTGGAACACAACTGTGTTTTGTTTAGTCTAATCGTTGTGTCGTATTTTTGTAGTTCAAAAATTTTATGTGTTTGTCCTTACTGTCAAAGCAGGCTTCAAACCTGCGTTGTCTGTCCTGGTAATGTCTGTTTTTTTCTTCTTATTTTATAATTTGGCTGTACATGTTTTATTTTACCTGATTCCATTTATGGAAATTTTATGCTGTGCATGTATCGTGTTGTATAAAGCATATTCTGCTTACTTAAGTTTTTCTATTCTCTTTCGTTTTCTTTGGCCTACACCTACAACGCAATGGAATATGTCAAAAAATTGCATTCAGTCATGTACAGAAACGTTGATAT
Source organism: Medauroidea extradentata (assembly GCA_003012365.1). Lineage (NCBI taxonomy): Eukaryota > Metazoa > Arthropoda > Insecta > Phasmatodea > Phasmatidae > Medauroidea > Medauroidea extradentata. The sequence goes on along the minus strand of PNEQ01038323.1, from coordinate 21,953 downwards.
ATTGGGGTAAAAATAGACCATAAGTGCGCTTAATTCACAAAAGAAGCGTTACAAGAGTAGGCCTACGTATATTTCAAAATGACTCTCGACCACAACGCAACGTGGTTACACAGTAAAAACACATTCGTTGCCACAACAAAATGTTTGTTTGAGTTTGAATACTAGCCGCTGCAAAGATACTTTGCCGCAACTAAAACTTTTCTTTAAAAGTTATAATAGTGGAAAGAAAATTTGTGTTATTGTTAATATGGGCTGATTTATTTAAAATCTTGTGGTGAAGATAGATGAGGTATTTTTAACACCAGCATTTTGTTGGAAAAATTATTTCATTTTATGCAATCAACTAGGATTATTTTCAAAGAAAAATGTTTTAAAATATAATTTGACACAGAACATGTTTTCCATATTTGCTTTGCTGTAAGGCAATATTTCTTTACCGCAAACTAAATACCTTTGCAGCACATTTACTTTGCACTGGATAATATTAATTGCGGTATGGTACATAAACCGGTGCTAATTGAATTTATTTCAAATTGTATATTGCTCAAAGTACGGTTAATTCTACTACAGGTTAGAAAGATCAATGTTGTAAGTTTGTCATAGGGAAAATTTCTGCCACTTGAGAGTTGGTATCGGTAGTTCACCAAACTGCCCAATTACAGAGCTTTCCTGAATTTTAAGTTACATTAAGTTGATAAATTAAAACGCAAAATCTGTTTCTTTCACTTTAAAATTAAATTAAATGACTTCTATTATTTCAAAGTGTATTTAAATTTCATTTTAGTACGGTTTCGTATTTATCTCGTACATTAGCGATTGAAGCGACACTAGTGGCAGAAATGTTCCCTGTGTCAAGTTCTCCCATAATAAAACGTACTTTATTTCTATCCTGTAGTAGAATTAACCTACTCAACGCCAAAACACAAAAATAAAAAAACAGCGATAGTAGACAATAACTTCTGCCAACTTTCTGAGCAAAAATTGTTCTCAAGTGACGTATTTCTGGGACGCAATTACTGACGCCTAATTTTCGAACATTTGATTGCGGCATAAGTAACGGAGCTCAAGGTAAATATCATTCTTAGAAAATATTAGCTCTGAAAGGTCGCAAATAACTTATCTAGGATTGTTGTTTTGTATTATTTCAATATCAACTTCCAAAAACCTGTAATGTTTAATTGATTCTTTAAGCGTTTATTTATCTACCATGCCACCTTAAAAAAAATGTTGTTTTGGCAACGGAAGTGTTTTTACTGTGACACTGGCAGGGCAAAGATGTTGCGCAGTGCCGGATTTCCTCGGAGCGGTATCGTGGAAGTAATTAACCTCGGTGGTAGGAGGAGAAGAAATTACGAGCGACTGCAGAGATGATGGTAGATCCGCCGGCGATGCTGCTCCTGTGGAGTTGTGATAACCCTGTCTGGATGGAGCAATTCATCTACCGCGACCACGGAAGTTCTCCTCGCCGCAGACGCAAACGCGCGCGGTTACATGCTATCTCCCTCCCTCCCCCCCCACCCAACATAATGATGGAATCTCAACAGCTTGACGGATGCGATGCGAAGAGTGCGACGCGAATAATACAACATGCCAGCCAATCAGCGTATGTGACGTCAGAGCTACAAAAATTGCGTATTCCGAATAGATAAACTTTCTACTTTATTCGCGTTGTCGACGCGACAAAGTTGAAAAACTGAATTTAATTTTGTGGCCAAATGTTGATGAAACTGGTACATTTATTTATTTTACGAGAGATATTTAGAGATATTTGATGATCACAAGATAGGGCCGCGTTGGGGGAATGGTCAGACAACTCGCCTCCCACCAATGCGATCCGGGTTCGATTGCCGGTGGGGTCGGTACCCGGATTTTCGCATGTGGGAATCGTGCTGGACGACGCCGTTGGTCGGTGGATTTTCTCTGAGATCTCATATTTCCCCCACCCTTTCATTCCGGCGCTGCTCCATACTTACCTCATGTCACCCCTCACCAGCGCTGAAGACATCGATATCAAGTACTGACCTAAATCTCTCACTCATTCACTGTTATTATAAGCGAAACATTAAAATTTTAAACATAAGTATTGTGACTTCATATCGAAACGTGGGAACACCAAAATTATATTACCTACAAATATACGAAAGAATAATTATATATATATATATATATATAATTTCATATATGTCGTATAATAGGTTAGTATGTTGTGGCCAGGAACTACTCACGTGCACATTTTTTCTCCGTATTTATCACGCGGAAGTCGTACTGGTATAGGTCGTTCGGGTTAAAATGAGCACTAAAAATGTTACCTTTGAAAAATATCACTAACCGTTACTGCATATACTTGAACATTAATTATAGTTCCCTTACTGCTTGTATGGTTGGCAGCAAAGCTACGCATTATAGTTCCGTGTATTTTCCTATCTAAATGCAACAGAACTGCGACAAAATCAACCGAAATTGCCATAATAGTAATTTTAGATACTTAATAAACAACTTTTTATCAAACTTATGACGATTCATACTGACTGCACATTTCGTCGGATCGGTATAAACTGATCTAATGCTCCGGTGATCTAATTTTTATTACTGGATGTTTCCTTTGACTAATGTCATCCAATATCTTCCAACATCCTTCAGGGACTAATCACAATAAAAGAGTGCGGAATTTTTTTTTTTTAAATCTTCTAGACAGCCAATAAAAAAATACTGCCATTTCACAATTAAAGTGTTCGGGGAGAAAACACCATATGCGTCCCCAGAACAAATTCATCCTAAGTAAATTCCACATGGTGTGTAAACGGATCGAATGTTCAACTGACCAACTGTTCAACTGACCAACTGTTCAACTGACCAACTGTTCAACTGACCAACTGTTCAACTGACAGAATGTTCAACTGACCGAATGTTTAACTGATCGACAGAAATAGATAATTTTTCATCGAGAGATCATACTGAAATCTGTGCAAAGTTTGGGTTATCGATTTCCCCCTCTATCAGTTTCCTCCACCATCTTAACTAATAGGGCTGAATTCAGAGACGTCTTTCGATGGTTATTTACTCACCGAGTGGCTATTCTATGAAAACAGCTTGTAAGAGACGTCTTTCGGGTATGTTCTAAAGTAGAACTGCTGCAACTCGTCGACTAGCACCATAGATACTGGGAGAACTTGATTACAAAGCTACTAGGTTCGCTAGTGTGAAGCATTAAAAACATCTTGCTTACAGGTTTCTATATGGCACGCAGTTTAATTTGGGAGAATCGATTGGTTTTGGCAGGTCAGAATGCTAACTTCCATTGTAAGGGCAAATTTTGGGTCGTTTTAAAAATTCATCAGTTGGAAACTCGGTCAGTTGAACATTCGGACAGTTGAAGATTCTACCAGTTAAACTTTCGGTCAGTTTTAACACCCACCCCCATTCTCAAACACAAATTGTCAAGTGACCGAAAGCATTATAATTTTCATACGATAATAAGTACCTTACGCGTTTCTTCCTCGTATTCCTGCGTAGGAGCCTTCTCAGACGAAAATTATCTCATTGGAAGGAAAGCCGAAACCCCGTCTTATATTTGTGAATATTTTAAGAAGCAGAAGGCGAAGACCCTGTCCGTATTGGCTAAACAGGGCGAAAAGGTGTATCCTAGCAAACTTTTGGTCAGTTGAACATTCGGTCGCTTGATGCACACACCATTTATTTTCATGCGTAAACATCAAGTGACGTGTCCAGAGAGGTCACATATTTCCCGTCGTAGGCCGTTAAACGCGGAGAGATACTACATGTGTGAAAACTAATCTTTAGCAGGGATTTTTTTTTTTTTTTTTTTAGTTCTCTCTTTATCCCGAACCATGTTCGCAATAACGAGAATTCTTAGTGTCGCATCACACTCTTCGCGTCGCGGTCGTCGTGCTATTGTGATGCGAACATAATCATATACGCTCCCACCGACCCTCCTCGCTCCGTGACCGGAACTGAGGGCGCCCACGGAACACGGCCGCAGGTATGAAGCAACTGCGACGCCTCTGATCGTAATTCTCTTGCTCACGGACCGCGTCTCTCAACTCGCATCTCATAAACATGAGTAACAGCCGGTTGAGTTCGCCATTCCGTGAAGGATCGTTCCGCAGATACCAGGATTTCACCCTCCAGAGAGTTGGACATCCAGGCAAATGCTCCTTCTTTGCGATTGTCTTAAGGTCATGATATGTAGTTATTTTCACATTGGTGCAAAAATTACACAGGTTTTTTTAACAGAATACTTTGAAAAAATTTAAAGACTAACGGCAGTCATACGATGCATAATTCTATGTAGGCGTTTTGCTTAATAATGCACAGTTCGTCCACAAAAAATTATTTTGCTTGACTTTGACGTATTTGGCGTACACATTTTGTCATACTTTGGGTCCAAACCTCGAAAAAAACAAGAGTGTTTTTAACTAGCCGAAAATTGGGTACAAACTATGATATATTTCCGTCATTCCTTTGTATGGCTTCTTTAATGTGACTATTACGATGCTTTAAAAAAGTCTTTCCTAAACCACTGTTAAACTATCAGATGTGGTTAGTAGCATTATTGGATTATTTTATTTTAACTTTTTTAATTCTGAGTATAAAATTAAGAAATCTGCTGCTATAGCTTGAACCCTATTTACCTTTGCAAACATGACAGTGAACTTTTAACGTGTATTTACACCACAATCAGTGTAGCCTTATATATGTATGTATGCATATATATATATATATATATATGTATAGGCTATATATACACATACTTAATTTACTGCTGCTGATTGCAGCCTAAATATACGTTACAAGTTCAAATGTAGTGTTGTACTGTAACGCAAGGCAAATATAATTCACGTTATAATAGAAAATTTCACATTATTTTCTCAGAAATGCATAAATGCGGGAAACAAAATAATCTATTATAGCGGAAGATGTCGAGCTTTATCGCTGAAGTGTGCAGGTATCAAGCAGTTGGGATATGACGAGAAAGCCTTGTGCATCATGTGAATCTCTAAAAATTACGAGAGACAAGTCCTTCCAGTCAAATCCGTTGCTTGTAAAAGTTACAAACAACACAACACGTTAGAAATTATACTCTCGCCATTTTAAACAAACGTGGCCAAACGAATGAAGATTCAATCATTTGGTGGCCTTCTGTGATACAATTTATATGCCGATCTTGGGACGAATGAGTCGTTTGTTTTATTATCTCTAATATCAAATTTTTAGTTCATAATTTTTTGCTTCACTATACAATGAGGGAATAAAGAACCTTTACTTACGCAGTATTACGGAAGGAGCTATTAAAATAATTATGTTGCCTTCATACAGAAAAAAATTAATTCACGTCAGTTACAAAATTATCTAATTAAATGTGCAATTTATTACGTGCCAAATTATGCGGGAATTTATTAATAACACGGATCCTTATTTACGGTGTTTGTGCAAAAAATGTTTTAGATCGTAAAATGAAACAGATATCGTACAACCGTCTAATAGGCGTGTTGACATTATTTTGTATGTAGCCAAACATAAATTTACGTTCTTATCAACTTTGAAAAACTCACTTCAAGTAGATGAATAGCTGAAATTATGTAATATTATGTTTCAAATAATTGGATTCATATAAAAAACCAGTCTTAATATATATATATATATATATATATATATATATATATATATATATATATATATATATATATATATGTATATATATGTTATCCCTTTTAGAGGTAAATCAATCCGAAATAATAGTTGCCCTAAATTTGATGTACAGTAAAAAGTTTACTTTTAAGTAGTGCTTTATTTTTAAAATTAAAATTATGTTACTTCAAATTTATGTGTGAGATGTCAAAAACGGCATTTCAGTTGACAAGTCCGAATGGCCCTCGATAAATGACATATTGTTCTACATTTCCAAATGTCCATTGTTTCGAAAATATACCACCGATATGGTCAAAACTCTAAAAGTCGTATATCCTAGTTCTGCTATAGATGTATGTAGGTCTACCGAATTTCATGTTAAAGGTAATGATTGTTCAGCGCATCTTTGTAATAAACGTACAGAGGAGAAAGTGAGTTTATGGGCGATTTTTATTGCGAAGATAATTCCTGACAAGAAGAGAAAAATCTGCACCTTGTCTTTAATCGTGAAAAGGTTTCTGAAAAGCTTTTCGTGTACTGACATTTCGTCAAAGCATTAAGTCGTCTTATAGTTAACGTGTTTTATACCATTAGCCCCGGAATTTCAGCAGGAAAACGCACGGATACAAAAAAGTAATATGATACGGAAAACGTTTGTACCAAGGTATAACTATTTTTAATACTGAACAACACAAAAAATAAAAAACCACGGGATATTCGGCATATTTCGAACAAAGCAGAGAATTTATAATATTTTCAAGGTTGTTGGTTTTTAATTGGTTGTGTCTGTACTTCTTGTTGAAAAAATATATTAATACTACCACTGCTACGCGTAATAGTTTCAAAAGTCATTTGTTTTATTTTATAGCATACAAGACAAAATTGTTTGAAGAATACTTCTTATTGCTTGGTTACCTATGTTATGTAAAATTCATATGATAACTAATTTTTTGTGTTTTGATTGATATGAAAAAGATAATTAAAATCGCGTATAGACTCACGAGACCGCACGTGACTACGAGAATTCTTCTTGAATTGTTTCAACCAGATTCTGATTACGGCATGGGGTGGTAGCATTTCGCCAACCCCCCTCCCCTTCCTACATACCTGGATGTAACAGATATGAAATTAAGGATGATAGATTAAGCAGTAATGGAATGCAGCGACGGGCGAAGCAGGAGTACCCCAAGGAAACTCGCTGGCCAACGGCAGCATTCGCCGCGTTTACCCGCATGCGAGAGATCCGAGAACAACCCCCGTGTCCATTCTCTCTAATAAATTGAATAGTTACAAGTATTCTACGGTCAAATATGTTACGAAAATTATTCAGTCCAATAAAATCGCAGTTGTTCTTACAGTGTAGTTCATCCTTACAAATTTTAAAATTATAAGTATTTATAAAAATTGTTATTAACATGTATGACTCAGAATTTTCTGCTAACATTCTCCTTATAACTAGGAACGAATAGTATTTTTTGCATGTCAATAAAAAAAATAATAATTCCTAGGAAAAAAATTTAGCCTACTTTGTAAACAAACATTTTAATGGCGTAAATGTTTGGTGATGTGACGTCGTAATCTTCGTACCTTGATTATTAAGCATTAAGACTATGCCACAGAAATAAATGATTTTGGATACATGTCTCATAAAAAAATATGACAAACTATAATTTATGTCGGAATACTTTTCTATATTGACTGTACATTTCATGTAAATGAACGCAAAACCCGAGGAAATTGCTCATAAGGCGTCAGTTAATATCTTGTAGACAGTTTCAAAGGAATTAGTTAATGAAACATCATACTGCAGTTGCACTGTAAAGTGTAAGTTATGAGAATTTTCATGAGGTTTTAAAAACGGTGTGAATAATGCTTCCGTATCTCCTCCATGCAGGTCACCTTTCCACTATGTCAGTTGCGCTTACTTCATGTCCAGAAAATGATTGAGTTAACGGACAAAAATGCAAGTAAACTAATATTGGTACAGCAAGTTTGCTTCGCTACCCGTCACACGTATGAGTTACGAAGTTCCAATTGGACAAACATAATAGTCGAACAGGATTTCATGTGTAGGCTCGTAACCGAGTGTAATCACCCATGCACAATAAAAACAGATTTTACAACAAAAATAATTTCTTTGAGGTTGTAAGGCTTGTGGTGAAGTAATCTTGGTTAACAGAAAAGTTAAAATTTTAACGATCAAAACACAAACATTAGGAGCCACTACTTTATTTTCCTTAAAATAAGTTTTATATATATATATATATATATATATATATATATATATATATATATATATATATATATATATATTAACATGTTATTAGTAAGTAAAAAAATTTTGCAACATTCTGATACAACGATTGTTTTACTTCCAGCGCCTTCATTAAGAAAAAAATTCAATTTTTTTACAGATATACCAAATAAAAACTTACCTAGGACAAAACACAGCATTTTTTGTAGTAGTAACTGAAATTACTTTCTTTTTTTCAGCCTGTTCGTGTGAAGGCGCAATTATTCAGGGCGGACAGACAAAGAAGGCGTGCCGTCCGGAGAGGATCGACCACGTCGTGTTTGCTGGAATCGTTGTTCTCGTCAGCGGCGCGAGGCAAAGACGGATGGCCGCCGGCACAATAGTAAGCGTTAACACGCGAGCCCTGACCAGCTGCCGGCGGCCAACACGCGCATTAATCTTGTTCCAGCAGCGGCGCGCGCTTCGTTTGTTTCTCTGCTTAGAACTGCCACGTGGTTGGGCGACTGTCGCGTTCACGCCTCACCTTCTCGAGTCAGCGTCAGGTGTGCCGGTACAGGAAACAAAACGGTTATTTTGAAAAAGGGACCTTTTCCTGCCTCGAAATAAAGCAAAACTATGTTGACTTACTTACGTATCGAAAGTACAACTTTTCATTCCAAACTTATTTGAAACAAAATTTTAAACAAATACACTAAATCAACCTGAAATTGTTTACTTTAAACATTATCATGTACATTTGTGTCCATTAGCCTACGTTGTCAACAACATTCATGAACGTTTTCAACGTACCCAAACATTGCACACATAAATTAAAACCCACTAGTGTTGAAATATAACTACCAGGGTGACTAAACGATTCTTTGTGAATGCCTACAGCTTCTTGGCACACTTTTACTTCCTTATAAATCAGCATAGTTTTAAATTCTGAATGTTTGCCTCAAACAAAAGAGATTTACCTTGTGGAAATCAGTTATTATTTAAGATTTAAAAGGCGATAACTGAAAAATAAGAGGTCTTTAAAGAACACTACTCAAAAAAATCAACACATACAAAAATATATATAGCCTATGTGTGTGTGTTTGTGTGGTGGATGTCCACGCGTGTGTGTTTGTACTGTTAAAAATACTATTTTCCGATAGTTTCTGTCGTAGGTTAGTTGAAGCCTAAATTGTGTTCGTCCAATTTTATCCCTAAAATTTGGCTGCTATCTAATAGTTTATTTGGGGCACATGAATTTACATGTCTCTGAAACATAAAGGCGAAGTGGTAAGAGTGTTGTAAATAAATTACCGGGGTGCAACCCATTTATAAATAAAATTTAAGTAATAAATTATTTGTACGAATTTCGGTTGGGTCATTCGTCAAATCCAAACAGCCCAGGATAGTAAGGTTGGATCCCGGAGTCTCCGAAAATATTTTTAGTTCTTAAAAAAAAAAAATACTTTTTTTTCTGTCGCGTATTCGATACTAGCCACTCCCGACTGAGAACAGAAATACAGAAGAATCCATCGTACGTGGAATGATCTAGCTTGGAAAATTTTAATTTCTATATTATTAAGGTTGGAATACTTGGATTCCGTCAGAAAACAGATTAGCAATCTAGAAATTAACACTATGTGCCAACTCTTTACTACCTTATTTGCTCTATGAACCGATGATGATTTCATGATTATAGCTCTAAGTGATGTTTTTAGGCCACTTTAGACAATTTACAGTGATTTTGGAAATAATTTTTAAAGGCAGCATATCATTCGTATCGAATAATTCATATTGAGTTATGTCACAAATGTATAATTACTTGGACCTTTTTTTTACTATATACCTCATAGTTTTTCACATTTCTGCACCAAAATTGTTACTGATTTTGTCATGAAAATAAACGGAAATTAAAGGTGCAATATTGTGCAAAACACGTACATAGAATTGTGCATCGTACATCTATTATTAGTCTTGAATTTTCTTAAAGCATTCCGTTAAAAAGGTTGAAGTTTTTGCGCATACATGACAAATCTACTTAGCATACCCTTAAATAAAAGTGCCCCTAGTCAATAAATTAGCATAATTTCAGCAAAAAAATAATAATATACTTCCGACAGTACAACTTTTTGAAACAAAGACAAAAGAGGTATCTTTGTTACTATAGCCGGTGTTTTGATAATGGAATTTAATAGGATTATTAAAAAAAAAAGTATTTTAAGGAAATATTGTGATATAAACCTTTGGTTTATAAGCCATATTCTTGTATTAAATAAATAATTTACTTAGAGTAACCTAGATGCATTCTTTGTGAATACGTATCTGTATTAAAACCCTTTAGTGACTTATTTGTTCGTGAGAAAACCGACTAAAGGCGAAGCGTGTTTTCGTATTCTCTATCCCTTTTTCTCCTCTACACTCTACACTTCTCCACCTCCGGTCAAAGTCTGCCTTGGTTTCAACCCCTCAGTGTACCTTCTCAGACTAGAACACGACCAGATTTCCCTCAAAGTGTATGTCCTAAGGTCTCTTGCTCAGGTCTCTGCTATGTAGGAAAGCTTCTTAAGAGGGCGTCATAATTCAACGCTAAAAGCATTAATCTATAACTGTAGGTTTCTTGAAACCAATTTGCGAAAATTAAACAATAGCAATCCTAGCCAATAGTCTTAGACAACGTTTTAAACAAAATTGTTTCCAGTGTTACGAACTTCTGAGGCACAATCTCTGACGCCGGAACTGCGACGCAAGAGATCACGCGTAACGAATTAGTAATTCTGGATAAATATTTATTCACCATTATACTCCATTTCACATAAGTTTGGATAAATTGGACAGCAACTTATGTGCAATATTTTCTACTATTTTGGGATTTGTGGCACTACACAAGACAAACCTAGCAGTACAAATACTGAAACGGTAATCTCAGGTACATTTTAGAGCTAAAAATGTCTTGCAGTTGCTGTCAGATTTATCCAAACTTACACGAAACAGAGTATATCTAGGATTGTCACTGAGTATTTTATCCATATTGGCTTCGAAAAAAACGTAGAAATCAATTGATGTTTTCAGCGTTTATTTATCTACCACGCACTCTAACTGTGTTGTAGGCATCTCTGGAATGCGCACTGCCGTCATCTTACAGCCATACAGAGCATCGATCGTGCGACATCTTGTCGCCCGCCACCATTCGTCCACGTCAGTCCAACGACGCGATAACACCGCTACAATAAGCTTGCTCCCAACACGAGATGTCGTCGCCGTGCCGAGGGAAACAATTTGTCGACTGCGGCGTTGATGGTCAGTTAGATCTGCTGATTTCCCTGGGCAGCCCTGGCATATTGCCACCGACCATTGGGATTGTAAATGATTCAACTCATCGTCGGCACTGTCTGTTCTCTGGGTGATTAATGTCATACCTGACAAGCCGTAGCGGTACCCAGTACCGAGGTAGATCGTCTACAAATCACACTTAGCAAATAAATGAAAGTGGTCCTTTGCATCTTCTCTCGTGTTGTCGCGCTTTGAAAAAGATTAGCAGACGATATTTTGCAGAACAAATCTGCCTAACGCCTCTTAGGCTACGACTGCTGATATAACATTACTCAGAGCAATAGGAAACTGTAAAAAATACAAATAACTACATAAAACCTCAACTTATTAACAGCAGTAGAAAATTGTTGTTGAATTGCTACAGAATGATCAAGCTGATTTTTAATGCCAAAACAAATGTTTCATGCAATTGTATTGACACGGAAGTCGCCTCAGCAATAAAGCAACGCAGTTTAGTAGATACCTAAGGATTCTGTTATATAAATGAGGTTATGTGCGTCAGAACAAGAGCTTATGTGATATGTGAAAGATTTAATCAAACTAATAAATTGTAGTGTATTTTGCGAAAGTAATTAATATAAAAGTAAAAAATACAGATTTACCCGTCAGACTTACAACTATTTGTACATTTTTTACTTTTTTTTTTGCATAATGCTGTTTCAAGGCATTCTCAGCACGCCACCCTTAATGTTAAGAGACATGCTCCCACGTTACTAATGTTGTCAGGATAATCATTATTTAAGGATGCTCACGTGCGGTAAATTCATAATTTTATATTTGTATGAATTCATGTTAGTTTTGTAGACGATACTTGTGAGTATAGTTTACTCTTACGAAACAATTTTATCTCTCATAGTTTTCTCGTAACGGTGCGTCAAAGTCAAAATTTGCATGTTACGCTGCCATGCAAATGGTAAAAACCACTTGACTTACTAAACAGAAATAATTCACAGTGAAATACTATGCCATGGGCTATGTAATAAAGTATTAAAAAACGTTCCAGTTAACTATTTTTTGCATTTTAAAAAAATTGCTGAATTTTCAACTTCATTCTTGTATTTTTGCGGTTTTTTTTTATTCAAAATATTACCTGTAGGCTTCTAAATGTTTTGTTACGTAGCTCATGGAATGATAGTTAACCGTATATTATTAAATTTAATTTAAGTCAATTTGTTTTTACTATTTGCATGGCAGCGTAACATGTAAATTTTGATTTTGGCGCACCATTATGAGAAAACTATGCAAGCTAAAATTGTTTCGTAAGAGTAAACTGTACTCACAAGTATCATCTACAAAACTTACATGAGATCATACATATATAAATGTATGATTTTATCGCACTTAAACACCCTTAAGCCTAAACGATTGCAGACATAAAATTTGTGTTTGCCAGTTTTGTTAAAATGATTTTTACCATGTTCGCTAATGTTTACATGACAGTAAATACTGTGGTTTAAGCTGGTTATGTAACTAACGAAACTTTTGTTAAAATGACTTATACGTAGAGACACGTAAAATTCGCGTTATCATTTCGTCAGCTTAGTGCAAGAACTGAGTAACTTAAATTTTCCAAGATTAAGTTATCTGCAGATGCCTACGCTACCCTTATGATTGTTCCATTTGATATGTATACATTTATAAATGTGTAAATTAGGAGTATTGATGCAACACAAATTCACATTTTAAAAAACTATTTGTATGACAAAATAAATTTTCAGTGTTGTAGTTGGCTATCTCCAGCTACCTAGTTACCTAGTTGTAGCATTAAGCCGACGATTTGGTAGCAGACTAAAATTTACTTTCCTAAACGTAACAGAGCATAATCTGCGATTCAATTGGCCACGAACTTTTATGTGCCGTCATTTACGTGTGTAACGTCTTTACAGAGATTGGCCTCTCTACCGTGTAAGCATTCCCCGCGGCAAGTCACGGCAATATCGGCCAGCGGGAGACGTCGAACGAGCCTATAGTCACTTGGAGTCTAGTCAGCTGTCAGAAAATAACGCGAATTTTGCATGTCTTTCCTTATAAGTAGTGATGATGGTTTATCACGGGAAAACTTGACTGTTTGCTGGGTTTCAACATACGTTCAGCTTATCAGAAGATGACTGGCTTTAGCTTGTACTTGGAGACGTTGCCCTATTTGACTAAGCCAATGAGAATCCCGATATTGTAATATTTGATGCCTGTTACTGGTCCGCAGACATCTACGTCGTGTCAGAAGTATATTACCGAATCATATTTGTTGCAACAAACTACAGTGTTTTCAAGGGTATGTTGGCACAAAACATTCTCGCGATATACCATCATCTCTACTTATAAGTCTAAACCGTTAAATTCCGTGACTTGAAAAAATTTGGTACCACAGAAAAAAACTATTTTGAATAATACTGTCAAACAGATGTATGGTATGTGCATCGCAAAAACAGCTGAAACATGGGCCTTAACAGCCACATCAAGCAAAACCGTATTGTGGATCGTGCATTGTATAGTAAGTACGTACAAAGCTTACCTAGGAATGTTAAACAACATACAAGAATTTAAGTAGGCGGGAAAAAATTACCACAATATTTTTCATCACAACGAGACATTTCTTAGAGCGGGTTTTGATATTATTTTCAAAGCAAGCAAAAAAAAATAGCGACGCTCGCAAGCGAGAACCGCATAATCACGAAAGCGCTGCCTAAACCTACATGGCGTGTAGGTTTTTCTACTTAAGGCGCCCGCCTATTTGCCGTGTGTTTGTATGAGTAAGACACGGCGACAAGGGCGATGTTGACCGGCTCATTTGTCGCGGTATCGCCTCTACCGCAAGAATGAGTGAGAGATTTTGGTCAGCGCTTGATAGCGAGGTCTTTGGCGCTGGTGAGGGATGACATGATGTGAGTATGCAGCAGAGCCGGAATTAAAGGGCGGGGGGAACGGGAGATCCCCGAGAAAACCCGCCGACCGGCGGAATAGTCCGGCACGATTCCCACATGCGAAAATCCGGGGAACGATCTCGCCGGGAATCGAACCCGGATCGCCTCGGTGGAGGCGAGAGGTCTGACCTTTCGGCCACCGCGGCCCCCACTCTCAACCGCAAGACACTGAAACGGCGTGCAGTGGTATCGTAAGTCACTCGCCTGACTGACACTTTTAGTTGTGATCCCATATTTAAATTGGTGGAAAGTTTTAAGCTAAGTCCATTGCATGCGTCTACGGTAGTTTCGGATACAAAATTTAAAAAAAAAAATAAAAAATTATAATTTTAGCCATTCAGAGAGGCTCTGAAATGATATTTTCAATTGACGTGAATTCTCCAAACGCATTCAAAGCGAAAACTGGAATGGTTCCTTAATACTCGCTCTGGCCGATTCCTCTCCCCCTCCCACCCACCCTAAGTTATGTGTTTTCGGTTCAGGAGACATTACAAACGCAAACTAAATAATAGATAAGTGGATTAGTCTGTGAAGATAGCCGCCTGGGTCATGGGTGGAAGTATTGTGTCCGAGGTCTTAAGGATGTTCAAAGGCGATAAAATCATAATTTTATATTTTTATGAAATAGTATCATACTTGTAAGTACAGTTTTCTCTTACGAAACAATTTTAGCTCGTGTGGTTTTCTCATAACGGTGCGTCAAAGACAATAATTGCATGTTATGCTGCCATGTAAATGGTAAAAACCAATAGATTTACTTAAATGAAAAAATTCACGGTTTACTAATATTCCATGAGCTTCGCAACAAAGCATTTAGAATTCCACACGTAATAATTTGAATTTAAAAAACGCAAAAGTACAAGAAAAAAGTTGAAAATTTCTCAATTTTTAAAGTACAAAAATTGTAAACTGGAAGTTTTTTTTAAATATTTTGTTACATAGCCCATGGCACCAATATACAAATGACAGAAAAAAAAAACACTTTTTCGTGGCTATTTTAGACGAGTTAATAAACATTCAGTATTACTAGAGGACCTGAAATGAGTATAAACGCGTGTGACGGTTTGTTAATGCTACCACAAGTCAAACGTAATTTACGCACGTTGTTAAGTTTTCAAATTAATGTCAATCGGACGAAGCTCTGAACAGCGCTCATCGTCCTGAGCGGACGGCCATCTTAAGGCGCCTGCCTACCTCAGAGCAGTGGCACGAGCAATTATAGGGATTAAGAGGTTAAATTACATTCAAAGGGGCTCAGTCATTTTTAATACCGTTAAAAAAAAACAGATTTTCTGCTTTGAGAAGACGGGAATATTTTTACCGGAACAAGCATTCAGTTAAAAACTTTATGAGATTATGTTTTCGAGTGCCTTTTATTAGTTCTCTTTTTGAAATCTATTAAAAAAACGCCTTAAAATATTCTATACAAATTTGGGACTTTTCGATATGAACAAAAAAACCTGTGTTGACATGTATGTATAGGAACACAGAATTTAACATGTATACACCTAACTTAGCTTCCGCTGGGTCTCCAGAGTAGCCAGGGTAGGTAGCTTCCTGAATATTACGGATCTAGGCTTTGCTTCGTCTGGGGCAAGATTTTCTTCCCCTTCCTTTCCCACCCCTCATTTTTCATCAGTCCCACCAACCCAACAGTGTTAAACGTATCTTGCTTACTTTGTTTTGCGCTCCCGTAAGTAGCAGTATAAAATTTGAGTATAAATACATAACACCTGCACTTACTAGCTATCATTAGCAGTGTTTCAAGTGCACATACTAATTATAAATATTGTATTTATAACATTATGTAGTGTTCAATGTTAATAAAAATATAAAAAAAATACAAAACTAGTACAAGTCTAAAAACGGGTTTAGATATTGTAATATTTTTACACTCATTTACATGTCATTCCCAAGTAAAAATTTTCGACACCACCAGCGCCCCGTCTAAAGCTGGAGTCACAATGATCGGTCGCTTCCGTCAGTCATGTGATCTTCAATCAATGGGAAGACTCAAATATTTCCGTCCGTCTGTCAAAAGCTTGCCAAACTCTACTTTTGACGGGTGACGGATAAATGCGCAGCTTTCTAATTATGGCGACGATTGTTTTAACGGTTTAGTTTAAATAAAAAGGCTGTGATGTTTGTTTGATACTATTATTTTTGTAGTGTTAGTGCTGCAAATTTGTGTTTAAAATACGAAAGAGATAACTTTGGTCTTCGGCAAAAATCAAAATACTAATCCAAATATTTTTTTTGCATAGTGCTTATTCAAGTTAGTATATTTATTTGAAAATTATAATGCTCGAAAAATTTCTTAGCGGCAAAAAAATGCTGCAAATATTAGCAGACATATAATAACACAAAATCTGTAAACAAATTGTTAAAAGGAATTTTTAAAAAAAATTCCAAATAAGTTTTCTGTTTTCACTTTGGTAGCATTGCATAAAGAATAAGGACTGACGGATGACGGACTGTTGTGAATCGCTCGATTTGCAGACGGACGGACGGACGGAGTACGAACGGGCGGACGAGTGACGTAAGCGACGGATCATTGTGTCTCCAGCTTAATCCGGCGCCCGGGGCGGTTTGCCCCCCCCCCCCCCCAATAGTCTGACTCTGATATGGTGAGGATCTAAAAATGGCTGTCTGAGGATGCTGTGGTTACCGTTGTTTGCAAACCGTGACGTCATGCTGTCAGCTCCGTCGTCGTCGCTTGTTGTCTCGCGACGACTTCCGTCCTCGGGACAACCGCGGAAAGTGTAACAGTCGGTCACCGAGAACACTCGCTCTGCCGAGATGAACGGCTGGAGAGGGGAAGGAGGGGAGTGAGAGGGTGGAGGTCGGTGCTGCCGCCTGGTGGGAGCGGGCGTCATTCACTCAGTCCATCACCTGCTGCGCGCTCAGTACCCGGCTGGCAGGCGGCGCGGGAGGTTAGTGTTCTATTCGTGTGTTGCAGTCTCCTACACACGTAGGTGCGCTCACGTGCCGGTTGGGCGGTCACGCTACGGTTTCGGGTGACAAGTGAAAAAAAAAAAGTCTTGGAGACTTAGTGGCAAAAACCCACGTCCCCCCCGTCTTCGTCGACACGATTTTGACTCGCCCTGTTGACGTCGAGCAACCATGTGACCGGGAGGCGCGCGACTCAGCTGATGTTTACGTTGTCGCAATGCGGGTCGCGGAGTGAAATAAACTAAAACTAGAGACGCGAAATCTGTGTCCGCATGCTCAAGTTCGCCACCAACATGCCGCAGACGTCGATCCTGAAGAACGGGCCCAACTACAAGGCGCCGGCAAACGGGCATGCCAAGGCCAACGGCCATGTCAAGACGAACGGCGTCGTCCAAAGTGAGTGCCAATTAGCATTCGTTTCCACCTCCTTCCCAGCCTCTTCCTTGGGGTGCTTGTTCTTCCGCACTCCTCGGCTGAAGCAGTGGTACCAAATATTATTTTCATTTCATCAATGATTCGCGGATGTTCTGCGTATATGTGCAATGATAAGAAAATACAGTAAGGTATTATAATTAAAAATACAAACCAATTTTATGTCAGCAGTCAAGAGATTTGGATATTATTGGCAATTCAATTTGTGTTATAAGACTTAGCATGATACGTCAATGAATTTATCTGAATATTGCTTATTGTTATTGTTGTCACTCTTCGCATACAATATTTGTTTTTCCTGCATTTAACTGAAACGTATTCAACTTAGGTATACGGAATAACTACTAGCTCAAAGAATCCATATTTTGTCTTTTTAAAGACGATTGCATGGACTGACCTTTTTTCCATGAACAAATATTAATGAAAATGTTCTATAGAATATTTAGACTAAAATAACACATAATTAAATTGTATCATGTCGCTTCAATTAACAACATTGAGCGTAGATCCGCTTATCCTAAAGGAGTGAATGTCTCAAGTAGTTTAACCGACCACATTTAAGGTAATATTGTTAATTTGGGCGAATTACATAATCATATTTCTCCTCGTACTTGTTAAACTATTTTCGGTATTTTTTACTATTTAATTATGTTTCCGCTCTTTCGGTTTTAGGGTGTGTAGGTCACCAATTATTTTTCTGTACGTAACTTAGTACGGTGCCTCAAAAATTTGTCACACAAGGTGATAGTACTGTTACTGTAGTTAACATCATCTAACTTATTAGTGCGGATAACTGACCTTAAGAGCGTGATGTAAACAGTTTATGCATGATAATGAGATTTCGGTATGCCATTAAGGAAAGATATGCACTTAGGAATGCATGTTTTCAAATTTTCGTTTACATTATCATTAATGTGCAAAATTAAACAATACAGAGGGCTATATTTGGGCAAGTTTGACGACTCGTAGAAAAATAGTAATCGATGTATCGAAGGAAATGGAACTCTTTACTAATCACAATCGTTTAAAGCGGACGGATTTTTAGAAATAACAATGTTTGCCCACGTCTTATATGATTTATATGCATTCTCTTGATGCACTGTAACACAATATGTGAGCCGGAAAAAATAATTCGTTCCCCTTGCTAAGAGAAAAAAAGGCCATTCGATTTGAACTGCAGACCTGTCAAACCAAAAAATGGTTTCCATGTTTCAGTAGACTGTGGGAATCGGTGTAATGTACAATGTTAAGTACCCGCATTAGTACAGACAGACATCCAAAATTCGCGTTATCATTTGGTAGCAGACTAAACTTCACTTTCCTATACATAACAGAGCACAATCTGCAATTCAGTTGGCTACGAACTTTTATATGTTGTCATTTACGTGTGTTACGTATTTACAGAGATTGGCCTCTTTACTGTGAAAGCATTCTCCGCGGCAAGTCACGATAATATCGGCCAGCGGGAGACGACGAACAACCTATAGTCACTTGGAGTCTAGTCAGCTGTCAGAAAATAACGCGAATTTTGCATGTCTCTGCGCATGAAACGAAAAGCATTTGGAAATTGCTTCGGCTTTTTACCATGTTCTTGAATACAATATAAGAGTGAACTCTAGTGAACTATTTTGGGCCCATTTATTGTTAAGTTTCAACCGGAACTTCGAACCTGGGACTATTCGAGTACAGTATACACCAAATGTTTTCTGAACAGCATCAGCCAAGTCTCGTAAGGGGCCATATGGCACAATAGTGACAAACAAACTCCAAACTTGTTGGTATGAGCGTTAACGACTTGTGTTGGTATTCAATGGCGTTGCCAACAGTTTCAAAAGAGCTGATTTGTTGTCGCGACCACGTGCCAGTCCAAAAACAAATGCAAGCTCACAGCGCCTGTCAGGCGGTGGATGGAGGTCGTAAAAAAAGGTAGGAGACAAAAGGGCACGAGAACACAAAGTAACGGGTAGCGACCGAATTAATGCTATGCCGCCCACGTAGCGCGCATGAGTGAGCTGACAATGGGAGTTCGGTGAAAGTGAGTGGTGTGGGGTGTGGTGAGGGCCCTGGAGAAGATGTTCCAGGCTCTGGAGAAGAGTAGCTACATCTGGAGGATGTTACTTAAGAAACATCTTAACTACATCGGGAATTCAGTTCAGCTGCATATATGATAAAGAATGCAGTATCTTTCCTAGTGTTACAAGTCAGTGTATGCTGCAATTTATACGACCGCGAAATTTACAAATATTTGTGAGCTTTTGATTGCAATTGGTTTGTAAGTTCGTAGCTTATGAAACGGAACGCACGGTGAATTATGGTGACTAACTAAACAACTTTCAAACGACATTTGTTATTTCAAATTTGTATTTAAAAATATGTATTATATATATTTTAACAGTAATAATTTTAAACAAAACTATTTCGCAAATTAGAGACTGGTTGTTTATTTGAATCGCAGTTTTATGTCTTACACAACAGACTCTTGAGCACAACGGGAAAATTATTTCGGAAACATTCTTTAATATTATAATAGATTATGTGTAAGATTACAAACATATAATACCGTAGATAAAAACTAATTTGCTGTTAAATTTGTAGGTTTCTAGTTATTATCATTATTAAGAATTTACTTTATTTATAAGCTAACGAATACAGCAATAAAATAAAATTCTAGGAAAATAGCATTGTACCTAAAGAATAATGGCTTATCTATAAACTTAATATGAAAGACAATCTTGCGTTTAAACGATTAACGCATTATGTCATTGAATCTACGATTTTACTAATACCTACATGTTTTACCAACTTGATAAACAGTCTTGACATTAACATAAATTAACATAATTCCTTTGCAATGTCAACTAGTTAAGTCTCAAAGAAGCTGACGCGTAACGCTGCAAAATAACCTGAAAATGAACTCGCCTCATGAATATTTTGACCCTCCACATAAATTATATACCGTAATGCGGGACTGTTATACAAACAGGTTGTGTAGAGCGACACACATCCATGATGCTGCTTACCATTAACATAAGCTGTACACAGTGCGGACAACATAACGTGTGGAACATTAGTTGTATAGAGTTGTTTGTTAAAACAAGCGTTTGCGATGAAACGCAAAATAATTCAATGTACTTTTTATTTTACTTGCCAATAATATACATTGTTTATTGCGAGAATAAAAATATAGTAAATTGAAAAAACTCACAATGTTGTTGATTTCAATTACATCCAAGCCCAAACCGAAATACAATTATTGAATTAGGTCTCTCTACAGCTCATTATAAAAAAATTGTTTTGTTAATAATATCTGATATTCCATTACACAGCAATAAAGACTAGAAACAATGTTCATTTTAAAACTTAGATATTTTTACTAACCAGTGGAAGTTTATATATAATCATTTATAGGCTTTAGACTTCGCTGTTTTCTTTTCGCTGAATAAATTTTGCTTGATATTTTTGAATAATTTGGCTCTCTGCCCTCAATTGTACGTTCGTATAGTGAATTTTTTTTGCGTGGTTTATTACCTTATCACATTATAATGAAGAGTTTTCGTAACTGCAAATATAATTTCTAAAAACCCTCTACGTTTGCAGGGGACGCTGTAATGTAGAATTTTAACCACTAGATTTTCCCCATGGCGATCTGGCTTCGATTCCTGCTTGCGTCACTCCCGATTTTCCGCATGTGACAAAACCCGGTAGATGTTTACGTTCGTCGGCGTGTTTCACCAGAGTATTCCCATTCTGCTTGACGTTCGAAACTTCATTGAATGGCTATTCTTAAGTAGCTTCCCTACATAAATGAGGCCTGAGCAATCGGTCGACGGACGTATACTTGGAGCGACAACTGAGCGGGTTATCGTCTGAGATGGCATCCTGAGGGGTGGAAAACAAGGGGTGTCGTTGACAGGAGGATTATCTGTACGTGTAAAATATCAAAATGGACAGAAAATACGAAAACATGCTTCGCTTTGTAAGGTTATGACAAGTCCTCTATCTATCTACCTTACAATTAATTTGAGGGTTAATTTAAAAAGTAAGAGAAAATACGGTCGTCTGAGAACACAGTTTGTGCCTCAGTGGAGTTTAACATGCCCGATTCCCAGAGAGCAATAACACGAGGTTTCTTTTAATTATAATTTTAATTGACCTTTTATGATCATCATTTCCTACTCAGTGGTAATGCTCGGAGGGAACCATACCAGGTGAAACTAGACAACCTTAAGAAGCAAAGTGTTGTAATTGATTATTTTACTTATTTATGTATATATATATGTATATACGCGTTCTTGTACATAATCATTACTTTATTTGAATGTAGGCACCAAGTCTTCCACAATACCACAGCTGAAACTCACAATAATGTAATCGAAATAGTGTTGGTAGTAAAAAAATGTAATTTATTTCAATGACAAAGAAAATGTAATGTATAATCA